>JAQFYE010000159.1:0-50968 GCA_034694305.1 Protaphorura glebata | reverse complement strand
AGTTCAAATAGGGATGTAAGTACATGTGAATTGAGTCTCATCACATTTCTAATAATAAGCTCATTCTCAAAAGGCGTTAGCGTGTGCTCCCAGCTCCCTCAGTCTCAAATGAATTTATTATTATCATTTTTTATTCTAGTAAAAAAATATCCGCCGCATACATCTGTTGTAAATTGTAAATGTGAATTAGACTTGTGTGGAAGTGTGGAGTGAATGAGTGTGAAATTTGACTTGTAACTTGTAAGGTTGCTCATAGGGTTTAAAATTATTATTATGTTCCAGTCAACTAAAATTCTACGGCTCCAAATGTCATTCGGTTAGATCTTATTGGTTAATTTAGATTGGAACCTTGCCTTACCAGCGAATTTCAGAATTCAGCTGATTTTGACGAATGTATTGAAGTCAAAAACCGGTATATTGCTTAATTTGACAAATAATGGCACAAAGTAGGGGTAAATTTCAAAAATTAGAATGAATAACACATGGACGGTAACATATAATATTGGATATATTTCTTATACTTGATAGAAAGTCATTTTTGATAGTTTGGTTTGAAGTTGTGAATTGCAAACTGATGATGAGTGATTTGTGAATGTATTGGGAGAGTCTGCGGGGGTACAGACCAATACAAATGAGACTTGAGTTGACCTATGCCCTACAAAATAGGTGATTTAAGCTCTCGAAGGTAGGCTAGGAGTGTAGTTATACAAAGGGGGAAAGTGTGATTTGATTTGGTAGTTAAGTAACTCTCTATGGGTTAGAATTTATTATTTTTGTGAGGGTTCGGCTCAAGTCAAAAAGATATTTGATCGGTCGGTGCGGACCCACCGACCGGGTCGGGTCTTGTTGTCGGCTGACCCTTCTTTCATTTGTCGTGAAGGTATTGAAATTGAGGAACGGCGCTAGGTTGGCTACCTTCGAGCTGAGCTTCATGATTATCATTATCTTTTTATATGGAATGGATACAAGTAATATCTTTTGTTTAGCTGGGTTGGGTTGGGTGGATAGGACTGATCACACGAATTCTTCAATCTTGACTCTTATACCGTTTTTTTTTGTATACAACGAAACATACCTCTCACGATCTCATCTCATCTCTCATGGATTTTTGGATTCCAATGAAGAAACATCGAGATGTTGTTCAAACTTCATTCAAAAGTTTTGTTTTTGGATTAGTTGCATGTCAAAGTTTAAAAGTTTTATTTCGAATTAAGAAAGAGTTATTTTTTCACGGTAGGTTCGTGTAAGGAAGTCATACGTCATACGACGTATGTTAGAAATTCTGAAAAATAAATCTAATTTGCGTAATAGCGATCGATTTAAAGTTAGTGCCTTATGCTCGTGTTTCTTGTAGGAGAACGGTTACTGTTATTCCATTTGGCCTAAGGAAGGTAACCCTAGTAATAGGAAATTATCATACTCTTGAATATAAGGAGGCAGCAAGGGTAACCTGTACGATGTTCCACTGCGCTACTGTTTGAGTTTTGAAGATGAAGACGGTAGAAAAGACTTTACGTATGATTCCTGAGCTTTCTCAATCTCACTTAATCTTAATTCTTATTAAGCTCCCTAATAAACGTCGTAACTTGAAATTTGGCGTGTTCACGCACAGTAAACTTCATTAGTTTGAGGAATTTTAATTCCCTAGTTAAAATTTTTGAGGACAAGGAATTAATGAGTTGTTGGATGGTGGAATTTTATAGAACTGGTTTTCATCATCACATATCACATCACATTGCATGTTTGAGTAAGACATGGGATGCCATGTCAGGGTTTTCACATTTAATTTTCTTTGACTTGTTCCATTGGTGTCTAAAAAAAGGTTTTTATTCTATTCTTCTGTTTGTGTGTGAATGTGTTGGTTACATTCATCCATGTGTAAGATATAAAACAAGTTTCCTTTTATAATTTTTTTTAACTCTCCCTGTCCCCGTCTTCTCACTTACTTCACTTATTCTTATTCTTATTTTCTTGGTTTGAATTTCAAGTCAAGATTGTGGACTTCCTTTTGGTCTGGGGCCTGATAAGTATTGTAGTGCCTAATAGACTAGACATAGAGACACATAATAATAATTCGGGGTTCCTTCTAGACATATGCACGGACGTACGTACGTACATTCAAGAATAACAGAACTTTTTGAATTCCGCTGCCCCAGCGCAATATCTATTACGCAATGTATTGTGGATATAATGAGATGACTTACACACCTGAGGCAAGTTTTTGAGGAAAGAAAAGGTAGGCGTTAGATGACTGACTAACATTAACATTGATCGCAATTAGCTCTCTCTTCATTTGTAATTTGTGCTCAAAATGTATATAACGTAATAGTATATAAGGTTTAAGGCTGTCATCCGCTCTTTTTATTATAACTTGACCACTGAGCCAATGTCAGCCGGCCTGCGCTTCCATTCTTTGTCTGTCCTTCATATTCATATACTCAAGTTCATGTTCATATTTCATACACAATTTAAAATGATATGTACAGATGAAATTTGTTGAGGTCAACTTGCAACACGTTATATCATGCTACAAGTTATCCCGTTTTGCATCCCATTCCTTGGGGAAACAGTGTATTTTTAGCATTTTGCAAGGGAGCCATTTAAAATTGGCAACTTTGTACAAAAAAGCGTTGGTTTCTGGAAATGTCAATTTTCGAATCATGATTTGAGCGTATCCGAGTTGGCAAATCCGAACCATGATGTTTATATGTATTCAATCAACATTACGATGACGTAGGACAATTCCTTCAGTTTTAATGTCCTTTTGATGGGTCACAAAATGTGACATTTATTTTTAGTGGATGGTTTTATTTTCATGTTTGAAACTATTAAATCTCTGTGATTACATGTGGTATTTAGGTCGGAGTGTAAACTGTGTAGGTCGGCCATTCTCCATTGTATTTGAGTGATCAAAAATAGACCATACTAAAGAATAAGAATAAACCTTATTTCGGTTAGAAGGACGTGGACGTGGACGACGTGGTTATTTTATTTTAAGGAGTGTGTTTCTTAACAATCAACCCAATCTTGTAGATTAGGATCAGAAAGACGAACGTGAAATGGAATGAGGGCAAGGAATATGTTGTCGACGACAACGACACTCTTCTTCTTCCTGCAGGACATAAGACCCGTTTTATTTTTTTATTTAGTAATTTTTTTTAGGCAAGGAAGAAAAGGTTTTTGAGTTGACTGGCATCAATTTTGATCATCTGGATTCAATCAGGTGATCAACATTGCAGGAGGTAGACGTTAGAAGTTTTGAAGTTAGTAACAATAACAATAACAACTTACAAGTTCCGTTCTTCCTTCATCAATTACAATTACATGATGGAATGTTACTCAGGTTGCTCAAGATGGCTCAGAATTGATGGTTTTGGTTCCCTGTATTCATCTAGTGATTAATAAGACCTATGAATCATGAACATTCAACATTTTACTAATGAAGGGCAGAAAATATTAAAAGCGGATGTACTCATGGAACGTTCATTTTATGCAAATTTTATTTGTAATTATGGATTTTTTTAGTCCAGAAATTGTGAACTTGGGTGATAAGGCTCTACCAAGCAAAGACAATAGTATCGTGCACTCACAGCACACTGTATACAATTTGGGGTAGATGGACGACGGTTGCGGAACTATGACGAGTGGTTGTAAAAAAGACAGTTAATTGACCATAAAAGAGTCCACTCAATAAATAAACACGGGAGAATTACGATGCGAAGAAGAATTACGGCTGGAGAGAAAGAAGGTTAAAGTGGGATTGTAATGACTGAGATTGGAGGGTCGGATGAGACATTTAAGGTGGGAAATTGTTTGGAGTGAGTAGTGGGATGGAATTAAGTGTTAAACTGGCAATTGTAAAAATGTAACAAACCTCTACTTATTTTTCCATCTAAGCAATTCAATCCTTTGAATTTTTTTTGGTTAAAAGTTAACGGATTTTTGCTTTCAGGTTGATTTTCATGAATATTCGATCAAGATATTTCTCTCGGGGTTTCATTTGATAAGATTTTTGCGAAAACGTAGTCTAAATACAATTATTCATTTTACACTTCATTGTGGGTCAAAAAGTTACGACTACGAGACCTTGAATCGTTGATCTTTATAAAATTACCTTTTCCGTGCGAAATGGAACTTGTTAAGAGATAAAAAGTGAATTGACATTTATGTCGTTGGTCATGACAATGCCTTACACAACATTTACGTTTGTGGTTTTGACAAATATGATGGGATTTGCAAATCCTGTTGTGTTGACTGACCGGCCGGCTGGTTGACACTAACGACCAAGTACTTACTTAGAGATGTTATTTTGCAATTCGCATAATTTGAATATATTTTTGAGTGGAACGAACCCCAAGACGCACCACAATAAAACGACATTAATTTTTCTTTACTTTAATGTAAGTGGTAAGTACAAGGCGTCACTGGCCTTAAACTTACTGGAATGGAATCTCATATCATATTCCTCATTTTTTTTTATTCTTGAAGTCCTACGGAGAGGCAGCAGTTAATTGAGTCTGAGTTGAGGTGAGAGGGTGGACAAGGTAGTTGAGGAAAGGGACAAGTTAGTAATTGTAATAGTTGAGAATATATTTCACATATATGTGTTGACTGTAACATGTATTTCTATGTTAACGATAATTCTTGGAATGATGTATTTCTTGAACTAAACCTATCAATCGATTCTAAGCGTTTTCTAAATTTTCTTATATAATTTCACATTTATTTTTAAATTCTAAGAATTGTCTTCCTACCTTCAATTTTTGGATTGTGATTTTGTTTTCTGACTCAAAATAAAAAGCGTTTTAGCAAAACCGAATTCCCTTACGGGCCCTTATCCGGGCAGTCACCAAAAATTACCCGGTTCTATGAATTGTCCGTAACACACATCCATAATGGTGAAGAGTTGACGAGTTTTGTTGCTCATAGCAGTCCAACATTTTTGACTTTTGGTTTAGCTTGGCTAGTAAGTGGAATTTTTTTGGTATGGTAAAGGGTGAAGGTGCTAATTGTGAATGACTTGAGGGGATTTTTCCTCAGAATCAATATGAAGTCTTATAAGAAACAAGTGAACTGGGCACTATATAGTAAACGTCTTACATGGAGTTAGTTGACTCGGGATAAAATATGATGATGATGAAGATGAGCACCTCAAGTTATTACATATGCAAGCATATCCTTCATAGTTTATGGTCTAAGCTCTAATTGTAAGTAAAGTTTAATATGACTACTAAGCTACTAGCTAAACTACTACATCTAATTTCTAAGGCAAGGTGGTTCATAAAATTTAACCTCACTGGAATGTAAGGCAATCAATGGGTGTACCAGTACTACCTGTGTATGTTAGTGTGAATGAACTTCAGAAAATGTACGACAATTGAAAAAGTAAGCAGAATCCTGGACATTTGAAATGAATTCTGTGCGACTCTGAAGGGCGATTGGCCAAGATTCCAGAATTTAGTTCAGAAAAATGTCAAAATATTGACAACTTTGAAGGGTTCATGTAGAAATAGCTTTAAACTCGGGATTTGACGTAGAGTTTAAATTTTCTGTCCAAAATGTATATAGCTCGATATTTTGTCAAAACGTTCTGGGGATTATTGGTTAAATGGTTATGACCCACCCTGGTAATACTCCTGTAGGATTTGAAACCACAAAAGTGCGGCTCATTAATGTGATTATTATATAGAGGAAATGCCCGAAGACAAGACGAAGTCTTAAGGATGATGGCAATTGCTGTTTACTGAAAAAAAAAACAATGCGATCAGGCAGGTAGGCACGCATAGGCAGGCCAATGGCCGTTGCCGTTACAAGTTGCAATTCTGAAATTGCGAATGGCATCATGATTCATGACATGTACAAAAAATGAAGGCATCTGGAGTAGTGGTAGTTTTTCTGGTCGTATCACCGACGACGATCCATTCAATTTGATTGGCCCCGTTAACTCTTCTTTTTCTCTTACTTGGATGGACTGGTCTAGGTCCGAACGTGTTAATTGTTAATAACATTGGCTTGTGGTTAAATGGGAAAGGAAACACTTGGAAAATACTCCATGCTGGGCCAAACTCACTAGTCCACACACTACATAAAATTACTACTTTCCTCCATTTTATTACACAAGTACAACTTTACAAGGATTTTCCTTGGTCGGAAGTCGTTTATATATTTGTCGTTAGGTTAGGTTTCGTTAAATTTATGGGATTCTTTAGGTTTTTACCGACATATTTCAATTACAGCCAATTTTTTTTGCACCAACTAGGAAAATACAGGAAAATGTGTCTGGTATGAAGAAAGTTCGATAAATGTGATCAAAATTTCAACAATTTATTTGAATTTTTTCTAATGTATGTTTTTATGGGAACTTTGACCCGTCCGGCATTCAAAAATATTATTGGGCTGGAACGGTACATTCGGAGGAGTAATTATCTAGTCCTTACGGGACCTTCATGAAATTCGACAATTGTTGCGAAATTATGTGCCGAATCAGTGCTCCCTAAGGTCACCCGTTTAGACTCGGTGGATTAAGGCTTCGCGGCTATCACGTTGGTCATTTAATGAAGTGGTGCGTTGTCGGAGTGAATATCTTTTTAGGATAATGTAGCGGGTGAAAGGTTAAATTACCGCATAATTTGTATTTCCTTCCTATGGACTATGTACTGCTTGTACTACCCCGGCTGCGACTGGTTGGCTCGTTAGCCCTCAGCGTGAAAAAATTAAAGAATTTCTTCTAAACACGCGTGGTTAAAAATTTTGCAAAATTGCTCCAAGGCGTAGATTTTTATTGGTTTGTCGTGCAGGATGAAACCTTCAAGCTCATTTCTTTGACTGAGTTAAACACTAAATAGTAGTCGGCTTATTTTTGTGTGAGTGTGCAAACACAGACCTAGTAGACCTGGGCAAATCCGTGGGAATCAGTTTCATTTCTTGCTTATTAATATTCGTATTTTGAAGACGAAAATTGTGGATGGTAGCATGCAAGTTTCATTGGACTGTCTTGTCTGTATGCTTCCTTGCTTATTTGCTTCGTTTCTTAAATGACGGATGGATAAGGTGTTTTGCAGAGCCGTTTGTTAGAAGTGTGCAAGCAGATGATCTTTGAGGGAGAGCCTCAAGCAGATAATTCTTTTCCTCATGCTGACAAATGTGCCGATGGGCCTTTTTAAAAACATCCGTGTCACAGGCAACATGTTAAATTTAATTAGAGAACCAAAGGAGGCCAAATCTCTATCTCACGTCAAGGTCCAAAAATTTGCATAATCTCCATTTTTCATTAAGTAGAATTGTGAAATCGCAATTTTTTATTTGCTGTCGATATTAAAGACAGAACAAAATATTGGAATTTTCAGTAGAGTTTGACATTACGGAGCGTACTCTGGACTTTTTATTTACTCTGAGTTGTGCGATGACAGAATTCCGATATCATACCTCATTTTTGCTAATCATGGCTTATCTTCTGTTTCTACAAGAGAGAAAGTCACTAACTCTGCTAAGCGTCTTAAACTTATAAAGTTTAGATACAAATGATTAATTTGACCAATTTTTCTGATTAGTCTACTGAATTTGTGTTTTTTACCTGTGACACACAGATAATATTCTAAATACATATACATGAGAACTAAAGAGATGGTTTTACCGGACGCGGACGGTCTGACATTGGACATGGAATGCTTGGCCCGAAGCAGCCATGGCTCATCTCTCAAGACATGCAACCTAACACCTGACTGGCGGGCAATTCGGAACTTTATATATTTTTTATTATTTCATTTTATTCACGGACCATGAAGCCAGGCCATGTTGAAAGATTCAATCCTATCCAATCCAAGGGACCGAACGAGCAAAAATTTCATTTTGTTGTTTCGAATGTTAACCCGGCTGTTTGTTCCTTGGTTCATTCGTTCTCCCGATTTCAATGTTCATGTCAACCTCTCTATCTTTGTCATACAAGCCCCATTGTTCCGTCCCATCATGTAAATCCACTGTCACGACTTTGTCACGTTTGATGAGTTCTTTTTCTATCTTCTTCGGGCTCGGCCACGCCGCTCCGTTGCTCTGATCAGTCACTTGTCAACTTATCAAGGACTATGACTTACTCTTCAATAGAGTACCAAGTCAGAAAGAAAAAATTAAAATGAAAAAAAAAATAATACACCGCTCGAGCAAATCTCAGCGGTCGGTCCGCATGGTCCGGTCTCGACCATCAACCAATTCCCTAGTACTCTAAATATTAAATTGCAAAGAACCTTTCATTAGAAAAATCATTCATGATCTGATCTGAGTTGAGTAGTCAGGCTACGCATTCCTATACATAATTGACTTGGTCCGTTTCATTTTTATTAGTCATCTCCGTTGGAAATTAATTTATATTATACCTTGTAAACGGTTGTTTAATAGATTGGAGGGGGGAGGGGGGAGGGGGAGTTCCTTGTAGTGTATTAATAAGGGATATTTTTTGGATGTAAATTCCACGTTGACAGTCGTCCACGTTGGAATTATTATTTTTTAATTATCCCATATAGTAATTTACGGGATTTAGTCAATTTGCAAACTGACTGACTTAGTCAATTTGCAAACTGACTGAATTAGTCATTTACCAGACACACCATCATACATTCGATTCCTGTCCCTCGTAAGATTTTTGCAATGATTTGGATGAAGTGAAGGGTTGTAATAAGTTATTGCGAACAAAAGAGACTCGTAATGTAATACTGATTTTGATTATTATTTTTTTGTATCTCTTTGAAACAGATTCCGGATTGACAACACAGATCATATCATTGATGTGAATCGGGATAATTTACCCTATGACCAAGTGAACATCATCTGTCCTGTCTATGCACCTGGGACGAAAGAAGAGGATGCTGAGAAGTACATCATTTACAATGTGAGTCCTAAAGTCCTAGATTCTTTTTCTTCTAACATTGAACTTCTAGTGTATGATATTGTTAGTTCATTTAAGAGTAAAAGAGCTCTATTGTTGTTGTCTACCTGGGATACCTTGGGAAGGCATGCCCTGGTTTTTTGTTCTTCAACGTGGAACGTCATCCTTCGTCTTTTATTGTAAATCAGACTCGGCGTGTCACCTTTTAAAGTTCTTGTCAAAGAGTTACAGACGACGACGATTTTTGCGACCAGCATTCTCCTTTTCTTTTAAAACCTTGTCTTGCCATGGTTTATGATGGGAAAGTGGCATATTCATTATTTGAGGACTACCCCCGATTCTTCCATTGTTCGTCGTTTGTCGTATTCGTCAAATGATTGACTTCTTGTTCACATTGGAAGAAGATTTTTTCCCCTACTTGTCGGTTTTAGCTCAGGGGATCATGATGAAGTGTCATCGATCAGATTCGGTAGTTTCTTTTGTGAGCATCGTAGAGGTGGAGTGCCATGCCATTCAATTATTGGGAATGGTCGATTCTTTCCAAAAAATTATAGAAAAAAAAATATACATAGAAATGTATTGGATCGATTTCAACGTTTCACATCGCGACCAATATAACATAAAATAAATGCTTGAGTTGCAAAAATACTAATTATAGACAGGATTTGCACTTTTGGCCAAACTTCCTCCGAATTGCGACAAATTTTCATTTAGCCATAAATGTCATCTTATGTTTCAGAAGGTTAGCACTATTGCACATGTACCTTAGTGTTTCAAGTTGATTGGATTTGGCGTGGCCTGACGGAATGAATCATTCAGTCATGTGTAAATTTGTTAATTGTTGTTTTAAGTATTTACCAATCATCGTAAAATTTACATATTATTCCCATTTACTGAAATTAGCCTTAGCCTCTCCACGTGCGCAATGTTTACAAAATGCAAGTACTCGAACACTAGTTCATTTGCCAAGTATTTTGTGGCCGAGGTCAGTCATAATGTTAGCTCACCCTCTGTACACATCAATAAATAAAATTTAGTCTAAAATTTTCTCTATTTTAATTCATTTGTAATGGACCATTTTATGTAAACATGAGAAAAGTTTGTGAACAGAACCATGTTTGTGAGAATTTGTATGCCTCCTTAGGATTTGTACAAGTAAATATGAAACAAAGCCCAGGATGGAATGAATGCGTGGATTTTTGAGTATTTGCTGAGTGTCTTGAGGCCTTAGCCTATTGGGACTGTAACGAACGAATTATTAACAGAGATTAACACTAACGAATTTTTCCCGCGTGACCCACGCCACGAACTATTTAATGAATAGTAGCTTAGTGGAGTAAGAGGTAAGGAAAGTAACATTGGATTTTGAATTGGGATTCTTTTTGGTCAAAGTACAAAGAAACTTGACTCAATGTGTTGTATTATTTCTCATTCAGGATTTTTGACTTGATTTCCTTTGAATCTGTTTCAACACCACCATCTTCTTTCCAACTAATTTTAAAACGACTACTTTCTGTCACGTTCCCTTTTTGGAAGACGAGGGATTCTCACGAATTCTTTTTTTTTTATTTTGTTTTTTTACTTTGAAGGTTTTATTTTCATTATTTGCCCTACTGTACTGTACTGCTCTGGTCTAATAAAATTGGGACAATTGTGTAGCACGGAAATATACCTTTTTCTTGTAATTGCAATTGTAATCAACTGCACTATAGGGTGTATCAGAGGTTTGAGCCATTTTTTGGATGACCATGCACTTGTACTTGCAGGACCCGATTAAAATTACAATTACAGAGAAATATGTCCCAATTTGATTAGTATTGGACAGGGTGACTCAAAAATGTGTTGTTCTATTGCCGACGTGTATAAAATAGAGATCATGAGCGGGAACCACACCTTTTGACTCTTTCCACTTTATCTCCTGTGAAATTCCACGCGGATGAACTTCTTTCATGTTATTTGTTACACATTTATTATGAAAGACTTTTAGCTGTAGCCTCCGGGTGTTTTTTAAGAAATCTGTGCCGTGCTAAAAGCCCTCTCCACTTTAACTCCATGACATTACTTATCGACTTATATAGTCACAAGGTGTGAAAGAGAGAGGCATTTTGTGATGAACTGCATACACTTACGAAAAAAAAATATCAAAGGGTAACAAAAAATATGTAATCAAAAGAAAACCTTAAAAATTGCCGGAGTTCAGTTTAGTTGTTAGAATGAATTTTCAGCTTGGTCAGGCCAAGCATGGTCGGCTTTACTACGCAATCTGGCCCCACACTTTTGTTTTGGTCTTCCTCTTCTTTTCTTATTCTTAAATCATTTCATCATTATCGTCATTACATGGGATGGTATCGTGTTTCATTTCATACGGACGGCGAGAAAGTAATATGCCAAGAGTTATCCAACGAGGGAACCATTTTTCATGTAAAATTAGTCGAATTGTCAGAGAAACTAACTCGGGAGATCACGTCAGTGTTCAAGGATTATTGATGAGAACAAATTATTCACTGCTAGAAATTTTCGAAACATTTCAAGCAATTCTTTTCTTTAATATTTACTGAAACTTACTCAAAAATTTGGACGAATAGAAAAAGCGTCCCTGACCGCGCCCATTCACGCGTATTTTTAACACTTTTCCTAAAAGCGGGGACTTTTAGCCAGATTTACACAAATGCTGGAGATTTTAGTTTGATGAAAATTTTTACATGAGAATTGAGTCCCTTGTGAGATTGAAATTGCAATTGAGGGAGGATGGAAATTAGAGTGCGTGGATTGTGGATTTTTTTTTACGGACGGTTGAACTGAAGGAGAGGAGGTGAGAAAAGAAAGACACAATTTGAAGGCGTTTGTAATTTTCTCATCTCATCGAATTCAATCATAGTCAGGTATGTCAAGCGATAAGACGAAGGAACGTGAACGGTTGGAAGAAGCTTGTACGATGTGGATGTAAATGTAATCTCATGCTACTACGAACTACGAACGATATTACTTTTATTTCGTAGGAGTCGAGGTGTCAAAATCGAGGGGATTTTAAGAGGGGTTACACGAGGGGGTGTCAGATGTATAATCTAATTATAGATTTGTACTGGGCAAATTCTTTGCGTGACATTTCTCGCTTATACGACGGATATTAGTATGGAATATTCAAATAGGATTGTCGAAATCGTTATAGATACGGATGGGACAAGTGTGGTCGATTCTTACAGGGTGGTTTAGGCCAATTTTGGCCGATTTGTCCAGTAGCTCAGATTTCTGCACTTGTAAATTGTCTGAAGCTTTTTGAGAAATTGTATCGATATTGGTTTATATCGAATATTCGTATGTGCGTGTTGTATATGCGTGCCCTAAATTTTTTGCCACGTCAATGGTCCGCCGAATCTGTGGATTGCTGATATTGAACTCACTTGTCACTCACGTCCGTCCTCTGACCCAAGGGCAATTTCAGCCTCTTCTTTTTTTTCGCACAAGAATGAATTGTCAAAATTTGGATTTCTGCTGAGCCAAGAAGTGGATCTCTGGTTTATTCTGAAATATTTTGTATCCTTGATGGTCGTGACAATCATGCATGTCTAACGTTGTATGACACGGCTATTATGACGATAGACTGGGTACTGGGTATATGGGTAAAGGACGGTGGACTGGGGACGGTATTATTGAGACATTGTGATTGTGCCATTGCCATTGGAATTTGATTCCCTACTTGTGCTTGGCATTGCAAAGATTTTTGCATTGATCAGTCACGTTCAATTCATTTCAATTTTGAAGTTGATACGGACGAATGGATGGTGTCAAAGATGAAGAGAAGACGCACGGCTTGAGACGAACGACGACGATGACTTCTTTGGAGATAATAAATTGTGAAGAGCCACACATTGTTATGCACGAAATGAGAATTGGAATGGAATGGAATGGAATTTAATTCAAAACCACAGACACAGCCACAGCTTGCCTTTGATATTTTTTTTTCGTCTTGTCTTGGTCTTGAGAGATGCACTTGGAGACAAAACAGTTAATTGTGTAAAGTAGGTAGGTAACGTTTTAAAAGGAAGAAGGTGTGATGGCATAAAAAAAAATCATACATTTTTGCACATTGAAGATTTTGCAGATTACTGACTTACTACCCTCCTCTGCTCATCGACATGGTTCTTTCTAATTTTTTAAATCTTTTCTTCTTAGAAACGGCACTTAGCGTAATATAGTTAGTACCACCTATGTAGTTTTGTTGCTCTTTTTATTGTGTCTTCCCATTCACTCCACACCCTAGGATTCTTAGCTCAACCTATTTAGTATATTTAGAAGGACAATGCGACGATTCTAAATGTATTTTAATGAGATGTGTTCAAAATATTACTTGGAAATGTCCTGCGATATGTAGCGTGTCTGGAATTTAAAATAATCAAGCACGATAATAATAAATTAAAAGACGCCATTTTGTCTGTCTGAAATTAATGTTTCATCCGTGCTTTTTAATTTAGTTTTTAATAACTAGGTCTTGGTAACTTTAAATTTTGGTTAGAATCGCGCGTGTACATGGATTGTGATTTCGCTTTAGTGCAATTAATTAATGGAGTTTAGAAACGCTAAAGAGTTGCCCGGGGAATGACAGACAGGATACTTTATTTTATTTTTACACGCACGAGACTAGACTCAAAGGATGTTACTAGGGCAACGACGTCAAGTTTAATTTCCATTAATTTTCCTTCAGGAAAAGGAAAACACAGTTCTCATGTTGGCAACAACAACATGTGTGTTCACTACTTGATCACTATTTTGTGCAAAACTCCAAAGCTTCGGCTTTATCTAACGGCGGAAAAGTCATCTCAAAATAGAATTAGATAAGTGGTTCCCATAGGGAGAGTGTGGCATGGCACACAGTAGTCTTCTTTTTTTTTCTTCTTTAAATCCGAGCTCATAAAAATTAAGTGTTTGTCGGTGTCGGTGGGTTCATAGGTCTATGTTATAAACATTTGTTGGGTTGGAATCTACTTTGGAATTTTCTTTCATAGCCAGATGCCGGAATGTTGACAAGGAATGTCATTCGGATGTAAAAATTCAATAGCCTTCACGGTTTATGACTTTGTGTGAATTGTGTTGTCAGATTCTACGAAATGGTTTTTGTTTATTGACAGAAAATTTTTAATCCTAAAATTTTATGTCAATTTAATTTAAATATTTACATCCGAATAGTATTCCTTGTGAGACCAGGACCAGTTCCAATTCCAATGATGAGATCAGGCGTCAGGCACTCCATGTGTTTTGTTCTGTGTAATATTCATGCCATGAAATAGGTTTGGGTGCGGGTTTTTGTGCCAGGTCGGTATTAGTAGAGTGTTTGCCTTGCCTTGCGTTTGTTAGATCATCTGAAACTGTGGAATGTGCCGACGACTGATCTCATTAAACTTTACTTGTGATTTGACTCCCCCTGACTCTTTGAACTACTTAGAATTTGGATACAAACCACTTGAAAGATTTTTGGAGAGGGTGGAAGGAAATAAGAGTAGCCAGGCTTTTTCGGTCACCGAACCGACCGGAAGAGCTAAACAAAAAACCGAAGGTTTTTTGGCCATTTTTTATCACTATGCAATCGATCCGAGCAGTACTTCATTACGAAGCGTCGCAATAGTGACTACAACAATCTCAATGCCTAATAAGTGTGTTCGGAATGTAAATGGCGTATGTGTGAATGCATAATAACAACAATAGTCTGAATGTTCACGCAAAATAGGTTCCGATAGAGACTTGTGGAAATTGGATGGTTCGGGTAGAGGCGGGTGTTTGTTTACAAACCGGGTATTTGTTTGCTTTCTCCGGGTAAGGTAGCTATGTTTTAATTATCCCCACGTAATTCTCTCTTTCTCTCTCTCTCTGTCCCTTATTCTAATTCTAATTTTTTGATTTGCATGATAACGAGGAGTCTTTGGTCGTTGCGTAAAGCGTAAGTTCCATTCTCGCCTTTGAAAACCTCCTGGGAAAGATTTCTTTGTTTTCTTATATGGATGAATGGACGGACAAATTAGAACATTTGAAGACATTCAGGCTTCATCAACGTGGCTGGATTTTAATCTCAAACTCCATGTTTTCTCATTCAAAATCCATCCACCTGAGCCCAATTCAAATTCAATGCCAAGGAAAAGTATTGTAAATGGTGGAAGATGACGGTGAATATGAATTCAAATGGAAGGAAGGCTTATTAAAATTATACTCAGGCGGGATCTCTAACAAGGGACACTATTTGAATGTAAAACTCCGTGGCCTAGTTCAGAATTTGTAATTTCAAGTATCCTGGTCACGACTATGAAGGTTTCTATCGCAGATTCAATTATAGAGTCACATTGATACATTCGTGAAGGTTTTTTTGGAAGACATCATGAATACATTTCCAAAATGCATGGCGAAAAAGTTGAAATTTTATTTTCGGACATTTTTGTGAGACTGGTGATAATTTTACAAAATATATGTCAGATTTTCAATTTCTCACCCCACCTCAAAGGTATGCATTTTAGCTGTGGGTTTTAGCTGAATTGTTTAGAAATGAATTGAATTATGGTAAGAAGGAAAGACGACAGAGTTATAAAATTGTGTATTAATGGAAAGGAAGATGTGAATGATGATTGTGTTTTATTATTCTTACTCTGGGTCTTTAGAATGAAGGGGAAAGGATGATGATGATGAAGTTAATACGAGGTTCGTATTATAATATTATTTCTATATTTTTGTGGAGGGTTACCGCCGCCTCTGATGGGATTGGCGGTTTAAGAATCTCAAACAATGGAGTATATCTGTATACCTTGAATTGGGTAATAGGAATGGAACAATAGAAGAGAATATTATACAAAATAGAATGAAGGGGGATGAGAAATGTGAGAAGAAGATGGTGAGAATGAAATGATTCATAATGTGTGTTGTCTGTAAGAGAAAGTAGAGGCAGGGAGGCAGGCGGGGGATTAGACGGACGGACGAAGAAAGGAGTTGAAGGAAGAAAATGGAAAGGCGGGAGAAAGTCGGGGCGACGGAGATTATTATTATTACGTTCTACGTCTAGGTTTTTGGGGGTACATTAAACAGACACTCCCGCCTCGTCTCCCTGTCTTTTCGAGGACATAATTTTGATTGTGTAAAATTCTCAGGCGACTTCCTCCTTCGAGAGAGAGAGAATTCATGAACGAAACGGATGGAATGAATCCAGAGCGGCAGTCTCATACTATAAGCTCAGATTCAGACTCACTCACTTTTTGAGCACAATATATATATACATACATATTTATATATAATATGTGTTGAAGTCAGTTCAGACACTGGTCGTCATTGACACCTCGCTATGTTAATAGTTTTCCTCATTGTGTCGGTATGTGACGGTTTTAAGGTATAGACGTTTTAAGCCATTGACCAAATGAATAGTGGCTGTTTTGAAGATTGTGGGTTTGTTTTTCCAGTACGGATATTGAATTCTGAAGCTGTGTAGCAGGGTTGGGGACTTTCTCACTCGTAGAAATGGACGATATGCCATCATTTGGCCATGAATGTGTGATAACTGAATTCTGCCATCACATAACTCAGGATGGATATCAAATCCAGAATTTAATCCCCAGTATGTGTTTTTACTGCTTGCGATATACTTCCAAGGCCGATTTCTCCAAGAATATGGGATATTTGACCCTACCTTATCGTCGAATGTCAATTAATGGGTGACTTTTTCAATACTATAAATCTTTGAAGTGATTATTTTACTTGAAATTTGGTTCGACGTGAACATATAGTTTTGATATAAATAGATGAGTATAAATTGAGTCCAGTGAAGAGTTGGGATAGTGATGTCATGACTATCTTCTCTCCAGTTTTCCAGAGCTTCCTTCCTTCCTGTCTTCTTGTCTAGGTCTCGCTCACTTCTCCAAAAAGAGAAGGTTATAAAACAATTTTGAAAGGAGGTCCCTACTACGTAGTAGAGTGACTGGAACTAGGACTCGGAAGAACGGACGGACTCCTTTTCTCCAGTAGTCAAATGAATGAGGGAGTTGAGTTTTTGAGATGAAGAGCTCTTCAAAGTACAGATGATGATGAAGATGAGGAATGAAGGAAAATGAGTTTGACGAAGAAGACGACGACGACGACATTCGCGACCAATTCGCACGATTCAAGTGTTAAGCTAAAGAAGGAAAAGGATATGAAGTTCTTTCTCTTCAAGTCTCCTTAAGAATTGTATAAGGACAAAAGAAAATTCAAATCGTATTTCCATTCCCATTCCTTTGACCTGGTTTCTTCTTTTTTTTCTTCCATACTTTCCCAATCTGGATCTGTTTGTCTGCATTCATTTTATTTAGGATTGAGATGGAGGATTGCTGCTACGACTCTCCCAGTTCTTTTTGTTTCAAGCACGGATATATAAGAGCAACCATGCATTTATTGAGATTCTATTTTTTCGGTATTTTAGCTGTGCAGTGTCGTAAAAGATCCCGGGGTCTTTCTACCACCATGCCCGGGTGTTTTTTGGCCTCCAGGAAAAAGTATAAGTAGAATTGCAAAGATAGGGAGTTTTTTGGATTTGGATTCGGGGATGTGGGATATAGGATGTAAGTATGGACTCCTGGTGTTGGTTTGGAGTCTCATCAATTGAGGGAGTGACAGGGAAGTAATTTATAGAGGTTGACGAGTGAGTTTTTGGCAGGAAATGAGTTCGACACGGACCAAGCCTTGTTCCAAAAATTCAGTTCAATCTTTTATATAGAGGGTGGTTCATAACCATTCACAAGGTTCGAGAATGCTCGCGAAGCACCCAGTTTTCACTAAAAACTTGACAGATCCTGGATGAATTTCTCTACCAAACGTGTATCTCATTTCCCGGCAACTTATGAACCACCCTGTATGTAATATGTATATAAATATTTCAGCATCTGCTCCTGACTTACATTTGGGAATTTTAGTATTTATTTTCCTAGTCAGACGACGACTGAGTCCTTTTGGTTTTTCCCAAATTTGTTGATGTGGGATAATTGAAAAATGGAATGGAAATAAAAGTGTGTCTTGTTTTCCCACATGTCCCTAGTCCGGATTTAAGAACGGAAGAGAATTCTGGAATTTGGCGGCTAGTTTTTGAAGTCAATATGTAATATATAATATATAGCGTGAAAAGGATGGATTTTAAACTTTAGAACCGAGCCAGATTGGTTTGAAACACTAAATGCCATGTCATAAGTGAATAATTACTCAACAGTAGATAGTGAAGATATTATGATGGGCTGTAAGGTTAAAGCGTGAGGATGTTATCGTAAGGGTTATTGTGTCGGCAAATGGCCATGATTTTGCAGTTAATGCATTGAGATAAGAAATTTTTAGGACGGGACTCCGTGAAATTATATGTCAGCTGGTTAAAAAATTTGGTTAGGGATCCCATGCCACCGCGTGGCAAATAGATTCAACCAGCCAAGAAAAAAAAGTTCTCTTACTAACCCAAGGTGGATTTTTATGGCAAAATATTGAAGAAGATGAAGTAAGGGAGAATCCCTGTCGTAAAAAATTGCATGCTCGCATAAGATTATTCTCCACCAAGTTTTTTTTTTCTTCTTCTTCTTTGGACGGAGGAGTAAAAGTCATGAAAAGGTTTATGATCTTCTCATCACTCATCCCCAATGAGCACAAGTTCGTAGTTGGTAGATTTCGTACAACTACTTACAGATTTAACATTACATAAAGATGCCCATGTAATCAGCCTTGGAGCGGAGCGTGATTTTTTTCCTCCTTGAACACAACTAAGAATTTGGCAGAGTTTGAAGCGATTGAATTCAAATTGATTTTTTGACTAAGGATTTGAATATTTTTTGACTAATTTTAACTGATTGATTAGAATGGACATTTGAAGGTAAAGAGTTGATGTAAACGTGTGTGTGAAACTCATGTGATTAGGTAATCGTTGCCTTGCGCCCGTTTTTCTGCCGGCGGTGCAGTAGCTCTAGGTGTTTTTGGACCGGGTTGAGCTAACGGTAGATAAAGATACCCCTGTATGTTAGTATGTTAGCTAGTCTAAAAGGCTGCTCACATGACAAATTTGAGGCTTTGAGACTGACAGGTTTGTGTATTTCACGCTGATGGGGATGAAAAACATGAGATTCCTTTCAGAACGGCGGATTTTTCTTCCTGTCTAACCCAAGAAGTAAGTACTTTCTTAGTCAAACGTCTCAAGTGTCTGAAGTTAACACACGTTTTTCATGTCCGTCGGTTCTCTCTCCGAGACATTCCCTTACGTTAGTAGTTTGATTTGTAAGTTGGTTCGGGGATAGGAAAGAAACCCGCCAGTTTTTCCTTCAGGCATAGTGTCCCATATTTCAAATAAAAGTTATACACGTTTCGTTATAAACTAGGCAACTATGCAAGCTCTTTGGATATTTTGTCAGGCCTTTGATAGATGCCACTAATTATGGCTGTTTCTTACTGACGACGCTAGCTAGTAGTGCCCTCTACCCAAAACTGGCCATATATTGGCACTAATGTCTGTCTCAAAATAATAGAGCCTTCTGACGTCACCAACCAATCGACACTTTTAATGTTGTCATTTGAATTTGTAGAGATATACGGGAGGGTGTAACATATGTTTACTGATGACCACCTAATGGGTAGGATTGCAATATTTTGCAACACCCTGACATGAATGACCAGGAATGCCAGTATCAACAACTTGTTATTTTTGTGACGTCAGAAGTCTCTACTATTTTGAAACAGACATTACATTTTCATAAATTTTATCGATTTTTCTTGGTTGTCCAAAAAATCTACCAATAGATGAAGTGACCTCACTGTTTACCTGAATTTAATTGTCGAGACTTCGATCCTTTGCTGAGTATCTTGAAAAATAGTGGCAATAATCGGAGCATACTCGTTGCGTAGTATGAGTGACGGCGTCATTTCGGCCGCTGTCACCGTCAGAGCATATCTTATGGGTTGAACTGACAAAAAGATAGTGGATTCGGATTCTATGACGAGTAGAGTCGCAGTGGTAGTAAGTGGATGATGTGTTTGGTTCTTTGAATAATGTGATCATGGGGTATGAGATGCTTAAGTCCCGGGCCCCAGGAATTGCGTGCACTTGATGATGAGGTCGGCATAGATGAGTCTCATCATCCACTTTGCATATGATTATAGATCCATTTGGTTATTTGGAAGACTGCGTATGCTCAGACACGTTGTACTTGTACTTTAGTACATAGACTAGACGAATGGACGTTTTAAAACATTGAGCATGAAAACGGTTGAGAGAAAAAGGGGGCCTCCCATTGTTTTAGTCAATAGGAGCCTTGATTACGTTAGGTTACGGCCAAACCGTTCGTGGTTTGCAAAAGACGTTGTATTCTAAGTGTATGGATGGATCTCTGTCTATCTTATTCTTTGGTTGATGATGAGATGAGATCCTTCGTAGAGTCAAGAGATGAAGAACAAGAACAAGAACAGAGTGTTCCGGTCTTGACTGACTGACACTATAGAATGCCGCCTGCCATCGATTATCATCAACCATCCGCCATTATTCTTGTATCCATCCCATGTATACATACATCCATGTAATTCTCCATCTATTCACCGAACACCAGATAAAATAAACCGAATTATATGCATAGGACTAGTAGCCCTTTTCCTTTGACGAGGAACATTATTCGGATGTTATTTTTTTAAATGTCATGAGTATTCCAATTAAGTTGTTCGTTTTTTTAAATTCGAAATTTGTTTTATTCCACGTTTCTGTAGATATCCTTGGAGGATATCAAAAATTTTAGGGAGATAAACCAGTTTTAACTGTCAATGTTGAAACTTTATCAATTTTAAGTTCGGATTTTGCCCCGTGTAAGCTAGTTTACCCATTCAGGGATATATCTGCAACGATGAGATTCTTTCTTAAATTTCGGGCGATGAATTGAAGTTTACCAGAAATTGATACTCGTTGTAAAGCGAAGGACTGAACGTCTGAGTGATGTTCCTTGTGAGACTCAAGGGTTCATCTATCTGTTTCGAAGGGCCATGCTTTGGCTAGGGCTACGAGGGTTAGGTTTGGCTGTGGCTGCGGGATGTTTTGTGTTTTACTCTACGTAGAATTTTTCATTCGGTTTTTTGATGAGATGAGAATGAGAGACAATAGAATGGATAGAATGAAAGAGTAGATGGGAGATGGTAGATTATATGTATGTTACATGTATATATGTATAAAGGAGTATTGGAAGTGTAATAAAGGGTAAAAAGAGACACAGTCAATGTTGCGGGGATTTAATGACTCAAATATTTTGGCTTCGCTAGATTGCTCTAATGGAATGAGTTATAGAGAAAGAAGGAAATGTACTACAATGAATCTATGTACAGAGAGCTAGCTCTCTGACTCAAACTTCAAAGAAAATCCCTGTGGTGTGTGCGTCGAGTAGTGTGAGGGGAAAAATTACAAGGCCAAGGGATTTATTTGAAATTGTGGTAATGGCGGAAATCAAATCCTAGCCGTACATCGTCCTGTAATGTAATGAATGTGTCGGATGGGTTGAATCCTCAAGTAGGAAGGAATCTCTCGAAAGAACCACCAGAAACTTTTGTAGACTTCCGACATGATCGTACAGACCGTCGACGTACGTTTCTATTTGTTTACGAGAGTCCATCCAATATACTCCACAAAGTGTAGGGTTCATTTTGTATTTCGATTTTCGTCAGAGACTATTCAACTCAGAACTAGCCCTAATTTGATATGTTGAGGATTCTATCCCTTGGGTGGACTATATTAGTGATTACTTTAAAGATTACCTACCGCTACGAGTACCTTCCTTCGGCGCAATGAATGCATTCTTCATCTACGAATAAATAATTGATGACCATCCATCTTAGTAGCTGCATATCAAAATTACGAGATTTCGACTTGGGTTTAGTTGTTGTCCAATTTTATTTACTTTAATTTACTTTTTTTCTGAAACTTAACTTATTCCAGTTAAAATTGAACAAAATATCAAAAAATATGAAAAGACAAGTTTTTTTTTATAAATTCTGAATTCTCATTAAGATTAACCAGGGAAAATAATTTTTACAACTCATTTTGAGTCAGATTGTGGCTTTTGGTTGTCCTTGAGCAATTTCAGCCAATTCAACTCCTCGGAAATGTCAATGCTGGATTGAATATGAGCTGGTAGAGTATCTATATGAGATACCATTGCATCACATGCCTCGATATCTTGGATTAAAATGCTGCACACCAGTACTCGTCGCATGCCCTGAAATGAAAAAAGTACTAATGTAATCATTGGACGAACCGACTAACACTTTGAAATATAAGTATTTTGAAGACATTTGTAAAAAATGATCGAATTTTCACCTTTTCGTAATTACTGTCAAGAAGAAGTGCTTTCCTGGCATCATCCCGAGCGTCTCGATAGCGATGGAGAAGCCAAAAACAAGCCCCACGTCTCTTGTACAGTGGAGCGTGATTTTCTTTGAGTCCTGTCAACATAATTATTTGAATGACATACATAGTTTATGTCAACCAAGAATTTTTCAAAATAAAATAAAATTACCGATTGCTTCCGTGTAAAAATCAATGGCCACCTCGTACATTTTCCTCTGGCAGCAAGTATACGCCTCACTCTTATACGTCTCCACAAGACTGATCAAAAATTTGAAATTGGATTAAATTGGGTTCATATGGGTATTCGAACTTTTGAAATTTTGTTATCACTATTACTACGTCAGTAATTGTCCTATTAAAAGTACACGTAAATTTCAAAATGCATACCACAAATGACATTTTAGAAGTACAGGTGTATATTAATCTTGGAAAGGTCAGAGGTGACGGACTTTTACCATTCTTATCGATGAAGAAAGCCGCCGTTTAATGTCGTTTACGGTGCAATTTTATTGATATCAATATTGGGCGTGGCTAAATCGAGTAACTGAGTAACAGGCCGTCGGGTTCTTTGCACAGTTGGGGTTGGGACTTTAGAAAAATGAATTGTCCCCAAAATTACACTTATGTTGAAACAAGATCTCATTCATGGTGAAGTTGATTTTAAATACTGTTCGTCCGTTAGTCAGTCAGTAGAAGATTTTCAAATAATTTCAAAATTCAAAGTAATTCCAAAATATGTGTAGAATGAGATTTACCTTTCATCGTCAGTCTGCAATTCAGGTGGATATTCTGGTTCCTCCGGTTCCGCTAATTCCAGTTCTTCCAAAGTTTGCCATCTAGGTGCACCTGACGCTTTCCGGTTTTCTTGATTGTCAAAGAACTCGTCCACATTTTTTAGATGTTTATATTTAGAGCGATCCATTTTTGATGTTCGATTTTCGATTTTTTGATTTTCGACGTGATTTGGTTGAACGCGCCGAGAAAATATGCGCCAAAATCTTCAGGCTTTTCTTCTATGTGTCTCTCTCTCCTTGCCACACCCAAAATACTGACGAAATTATTTGGAGTACTCGAGTACTCCTACATTTATTTTCAACTCTTGATATCTTTACCACTTAAAATATAACCAATGTTATGTCATGTAGAAGTTGTAGTAACACAAAGACAAAACTGACTCTTATCAGTAAGTTTTGAGACAAGAAAAAAGATGACGCATTGATTTTGACCTCTTCTCTTCTGTTTGAAATGTTTTCGAGAAATTTGACACTTTGCATAAATATTGTAAGTGTACGTGTCTTATCAGATCTCTTTTAATTTAATATGCGATGGCCAAGAAGGGTACTCGTTTCAATATGCATGGAATTTTACTTCAGAAGTGAATGCTGACGAAAACTATAAAGAAAGGACGTGAGGGGCGCCAATGAGTCGCTATGGAATGTGAACAGTTAGTTACGAGGATCGATCGTAAAACGTTAAAATATGCAATATTAGCGGATTTGATTTGACACGATACAATCGTATGAGTAAAAATGTATAATTGTTCAGTAATTCATTTTATGAACGACTAACACGTAAATGTAATATGTAAGCCATCCGAAGTATTACGTACAGGGTGGGTCATAACACTTGAAATCATACATACCGCGCCAGCTATCGTGCGCGCTAGATTAATCGGTAGACTATTAACCACCCTGTACATATTTTTTTTGTTTAAAGAAAGAAATTCCAATATATTTGGTTGATTGTACGAATATGGGTATAATATGTGCAAAGGAGACGTTTAGAGTCGATAGAGACTGACTCTGACTGGTTAAATGTCCATGTGGTCAGTTAAGTTTTTCCTTGAGAATTTAACTTGTGGCTTTTATGATTGAAATTGGAGGAATTATGAGTTCTTGTTTTTTTTTTCTCCCATTGTCTTATCTTCCTTGTTCATAGTTTTGGTTGAAATTGCAATTGTGAGGGACTGGGCGGGGTTGAGGTTATAGGGTTGGAGTAAATAAAATGCAAAATACAAGAGTTGTGTCCTGAGATATGCCGGTGGTGAAGAAGATAGGGCAGTCTGAGCAGGTTTAGACCGCATCACATCTTGTGATAATTTATGAGTCATTTAACTCATCCATCAATTGCCCATTATCGGATCATCATTTGGTTTTTGGGAGTTTAGGACTCAAGCAAAGTGTGTTCCATAAACTCCCCATCAGGTTTTTATAATGCTAAATACCTGTAAGATATATGACAGGCAATATAATTTCATGCTTGCCACGTTTGCCACAAGGGATGAGAAAAATAAAAACCCAAAAAATCACCTAAGATCCTCTCTAGAAAACAATCATGTCACCGGCATCACAATCAGAAAGGAATACCCATTGTACGAGGTCAACCACTCAGGAATTCCTTAGCTCCATGCTCCGAAAACACAAAATCTTTAAAATCTATATAATTTGTAAGGTATTGAAGGCATTTAAGTGTACTTTTGATACCATTTTGTGAAATTGTGACCAAATTTTGAAATGACCTCCGGATTTCCGTAAAAATTGTAACAATAGCCATTTTCACTATGAAGTGATCAATTTTCGATGCCACATGATTAAGAATTTTCTTTCTTAGCTTGTGTGACAAGATTTTGTTGCCTGTGACATATGTTGTGAACGTAAATGTGGTCGTGGTCACTTTGCCAGTACATCCATGATGTTGATGCTGGACTGGACCTCATTTTCATTGTAGCTGTTCTGTTGGTTGTTGGTAAGAGACAGGAAAAGAAGAACGGTGCAAGAACCTGAGATAGTGAGAGAGAGCCCTTAGGGCACTTCATGCTCCATTGTTGCTCCTTACTTGGTGAAAGCCTTAGGAAAAAAAAGAGTTTAAAAAAAAGGTAGATGGGCTAGTAAGTATAGGGCACATCACCATCATCATCATTCCCACCATATTATATTATACTCACCTTGGGCAATAATACAATCCTTCAGTAATAAATTGCTCAGCTGTAGTGTAAAATCTACACACTCACTTGTGTCATAAAAACCCGGGCTTTGGAGTCTTATTTTTATTTCGTGGATGACAGGATTTGTCTTGTGAATATAACAGTTCTTGTCAAATTAGTTGAAAGCAATTAGCTAAAAGGGTCGTTTTTTTTAGATTTTTAAGTATGATTCATGAAATTACTATCATAGTCAATTTTTCATTTTGTCTAGTGAAGGTTACCCTAGAAGTCGGAAAAAAAATTCCACTTTAAGGAAATGGCCCGAAATATTTTGCATCAATTTAAGTCGTCCCCGTCCCATAAATTTTTCGCCTCCTTTACTTTCAGATCTGTCTTGCGAGTTGGGAATCTATTTTTAAGTATGGAAGGTCGTTCCATAAGTTTCTCGGGTTTAATTTTGGCTTCGCATTGTTCTTCAAATGAACTGATGTTATTATTTTTACTATCCACTTTAAGTACTTAAGCAGGTGGGTTGGGTTATTGCAAATAAAGAATTGGAATTTTAATAAGAAATCTACGAAGCGGAGCGGAGAGAAGTCGTAAAAAAAAGATGTGCAAATGGAAAGGTAATCGTGTGTAAAATTAGCAATTCCAAATTCCAGAATGGACAAACCCCCCATCTTAAATCTAAATTAGCATTTTTGACCATGCTTTGTTGTAAAGTTTGAATGGAGTGATTATTATTATTGTACTGTACGTAACATTATTATATTGATCATAATGGGAAATTGGGAATGTCTGATGTACAGATGGGATAGTTTATGACTGAATGGTGGTCAGATGTTTGTTGGTGTGATAAATGAATAATGTTAATCCTTTTGGTCTTATGGTAAAGATGTATATAGGTTAGTTAGGATAAAAAAAATATATATACATTCTACCTGTCTACTTTGCATATTGCAGTAAAACAGCACGTTGTCTATTTCGTGTTATGAGTGGTACACCGGTTAGATTTTATATACTTGGAGTTCTACAAAAGGGAATGTTTTATTATATTTGACTGCCTCCACTCCACTCACTCAAAGGTCTGAGAGGTTCAAATTTTTCTCATTTAAAAAAGATAATTTATGATTGTCTGGAGTTGTTGGGAAGTGTAGGCTAGGTTAGGCGGGGTAGAGGGGGGAGTGTGAAGTGGAGTGCAGTCGAGGAGAAAAAGGGTCATTCAATGGATCATTAATTGGAATCGACATTTGGCGTCAAATCCATACTCATACTCACGTCACGTCAACTCATCACAGCATATGCTGGCTATTTCTTCTAAGGTGGTGCACGAAGAAATTCTTATCACATTTTCATGTCCCTTATCGGATTTTAACCGGCAGGGTCGGAACACCTCTCCAAAAAAGTGAACGGAGACACATTCACCCCATGACCTAATAACTTTTATCAGGATGGTCGGATTGAATTAGATGTTGCATATACGGATTCCTACAAGGAAATTGAACTTCACAACTGACAATTTGAGTCGGAACATTCCTGGGGTCATACACATGAATGCATCTCCTTCCTTTGAATTTTTTGTAGAGGTGTTCCGATCATATTCGGATACTCTGTATGCTTTATGTGGAATTCGTGGACTCCTCAGATTTTACGACTTGAGAAATTCCCTTGTGAGAGAGAATTGGTAAGATTATTTGGCAGGTTAGGATTTACATTGATTATGGCGCCAAGTGTCGGACTTATCTCATCTTTGAACACCACCCTGTCCCTCGTACACAAGTGCTCATTATAATTGTGTGTTAATATTTCTATTATGAAGTCCAAGTGAAACATGAAAAATCGTCTTCGTCAAAAGGAAAAGCCTCAAGGAAAAGGATTGAATTTGCCTCTGCCTATGCTTGAGAATTACTGGCCATTGTGTCTTGTCTCTTTTTTTTTCTTCTTCCATCATTTCATATAATTTTTTTTTTAGTTTTCAATTTTTTTTACCCCGCACCTTCCCGAGCGTTGAAATGTAGGTATGTGTGGTGTATGTAATGAAATTGAAGGAGTACGTACGCGTACGATGCGAATGGTAGTGCTAATGTCTGATCTTTCTGACTGACTGACTGACTGACGTCGGTTATACTGCGTATCCTATGTTTGTGCATAATAATTTGTGACCATGTAAGGATGACTTGAATTCATCCTGATCATCAAAATGAAAAAAAAAAAACTTGTAATGTAATAATGGAGTTAAGAGATGACCGAAACATTATAAGTTGTGGCTGGGTGGTTTCTATGTCATGATATAGTAAAAGAAAATTGAACTCCTGCGTGAATATAATTTTTATTTTGATGGCAATCATGTGTGACGGTGTTAAAGACTTACACGTACGGAGTACGTAGTTAGTACAGTTAATCATGTTTAGTGTTTTTGAGATAAGAATAAGAATAAGGAAGAAGGAGGAGGAGATTTTGAGGAAGTTGATTATTTAAGTGCCACTAGTTTTTTGTAGTGCGTAAAAATTGCGGTATATGTTGCATGGCAATGGCATATACAAGGATGACCGACCGGACAGGACAGGTCACCCGGATCCGTTGCCTTGTTACTTTTGAAAAAGAATTATGATGATATATTTTTTTCTCTCTCTCTACTTTTTGAGAATGAAAATGATGGGTCGTGGATTTATGAGATCGGATGAAGAGTTGAGATTAAGGTGGTTGTTGTTGTTTGGAGGGTTATCATCTCCAGTGTTAGTACATTTATTAAAACATGGAGAGTTGTATAGGGTGGGAAGTTGATTGGATGTGATAGGGTGGTTGTAATGTAATGTTGGATTATGCATATGAGTTCTCAAGACTCACGAACCAACTTAACGAACTAAACTTGACTCGCCTTCAAAAAATTTTGCCGGTAGCAAAATCCTCTTCCCATTCCATTGTGTTTGGCGTTCATCAAATGGATAGATAATATTAAAGAGCCAAAGCCAAAGCTAAAGAACTTAACCATGAGTGCCATCATATGGTCCTGTCCTGGTTTTTTAATAGCTATCCCATCATATCTACGTTACAGGTTCCCTTCAGGCAAATCAAGGGAGGTTGGCTAAACTCTGCGAGTCTAAAGATCTTATGTATTGTATGTCTAGTTCATTCTAGTCCTATCAGGGGCGGGTTAAGTAAGAGCGAACATGCGGTATGTCGTTTAAGTTTATTATGGATTGAGTACTAGATACTGTTTTATGACTCCTTGTAATGGGTATTAAAAGGGGTGATGGAATTTATTTTTTTGAAGGGACGCGGAAGAATTTGACTTTTATGGGTTTTAAACGTTTTGGGCAACAGGTAATAAGACAGGCGTGGAATGTGTGGGTCGTTGGCTGGTTATTCGCCGATTACGAATTCATTGGAATTTCTTTGAACAGGATGTATTTGCATTTGTTACTGTTTTAAAGGGATGTCAGGAAATAGTTTAGGAGATTGACGTAAGATGGCGAGATCGTATGAGGCGTCGGATAGCATTTTCTTTCGACGTTTCGTAAGTGAGGCGTCGGAAATGGATTTGTCTCTGACTTTCTCTTCCAACAAGAGATTGCATGGAACGTAGAAAGTCGAAATGACACGGTATTGATCTGTGATTAAAATCGAAACTGACATCTACAGTAGACCCTCCATATAACGATTATTTTCACCAACGCTATACAGAAATTTCCTTTCATCCTAATTTTGGTCCATATCTTCTTTGTTCATAGATGAGATTTGAGGGTTGCAACTACCCCTGTTGAGTAGACACGTGGATTTGTTGAATTGGTGACTTGACACTTGCTTTCTGTTGAAATTGTTTGCAGTATTTCGACTTAATCCGCCATGGCTATAAAGAAGGATTTTCTTAATGAACACGATGAATTCAATGGTTGCGGTTAAACATTCAGAACAATTTAGAGTGTCACATTTCTTCATTATGAAAAATGTCCCCTGGAAGTTTGAAAGAGTTTGTTTTAGGAAGAGATTGTAATTAACCAGGACTCTCTTGTTTCCGCCATGTATGAAGTATCTTTTGAAGGAAGGAAGGAGATGAGAAGTCTGATTGTTCTAAATAGTTTGAGTATTTTCTTTTCAACAGTTTAGTTTACCTTCACTCCATGTAACCAATTGTTTTTCAATGGAATAGAAATACACACACCATATACAAAAAAAAATAATACCAGAAAAAACCCACACTGTTTGTAAAGTGTTCATTCTTATTCTTATTCTTATTCTGAGTTTATCTTTGGGTTTAGGACCTTGGAAATTGGAAGGTGTTGAAGGAAAACAGCAATGTAATGTTAAGTCAAGTCAAAGCCCCGTGCTTGTGCCTTTTCCTTTTCTTTTCTTTTGACTTTTTGATCACAGGACTGATATGTTTGCTTTTACATACCATCAGATGAAAAAAAAAAACCTTTGATTTTTTTTTCTTTTCGTTTCGTTTTCCTTTATTTTACGAAGGTTGTGGAATTTTGTGGATGTGTATGTGTTCCGTTTCGTTGAAAATTCCAATCCTTCCATGTCTGTTTAAAGAATCTTTTTAATTCTTTAGTCCCTCATTATGTGGACAAACTTTTCTCTCCCCCCTCTTTTGATTCTTTTAAATCTGAGTCTTTGAATCGGGCCGAGATCGAGATGATGGTCGGGTGAGATCATCGAACCGACACAAAGATTTTTCATGATGCATTTTTTATCACGGAAGGAATAGTTGAATGGGTGGGTAGTGTCAAGTGTGTGTGTGTGCATAGGGTCAGGGTGTTTCACAACAAAATGTTACAATTATGATTTCAATATTTGATAGGAATGACCTTCTTGCGGATTCGAAAGAATTGCAGTTTTAGCCTAGAAGTTTTGCTGTGAAATTTTTTCAAAATAGTCCAATAATTTAGATGTATTCGCCGCTTTCAATTTTTGAAGATTTCTTGGACGTATGTTTGTGGAACACCCTGAAGGTACATTCTAGTGGTGAAAGGAGGGAAGAAAGCCGTCAATTCCATGATGAGGCAGTTTATCTTGTAGCGTAGACTGCATGAGACTGCTCCACATAGCTCCTCTTGACTCTTATTCTTTCTTTTTTTGTCTGAAACCATGGAAGGGAGCGCTGGGGCAGGAAAAAAATATAATAATAAAAATGGTGAAAAATAAAGTGTTTCCGCATGCAAATGATGGTTTTTCTTCCGCTGCTATGACTTTTAGTTTTCCCCGTGACTCAGTCCGTTCGTACTCAGTTTACTTGTGCTCCTTCCTATGTACAACTATGTTTGGTTGAAGAACCAACCCAGGCAATGAAATGATTGCAATTTGGTGGAGAGATGTCTAATGTAAATGTAAGTCTAATGCAACGTAGCATAGGAGTTTGGATGGCTTTTGTTGAAGAATCCATCTGGATTTCCATGGGAGAAAGCTGAGCCTAAACTCACAAGGAAAACTCTCAAAGTAAAATTCAAATCAACCTAAAATCATTCGGATTAATCAACTCAAATGTACTTGTCGCTCTACGAATAATTGTGAAAGTCGAGTCGTCTCGGTAGTTTTCATTTCTTGCTACTGCTTTCGTTCTTGTATATGAAATGTGTGCATTATTGAATGAACACCTCAGGTTAGGATATATAGTAAAATACATACAGCTGGATGATCATTCTGACGACGAATTTGGTATTCGTGTCCAGAAAACTTTATGCTTGTACCAATTAGACGTTCGACTTGTATCCCTCGTGGATGTATTTTTCAGTCCATGATGTCATATATTGTTTCTGGTCCATTTGCCACTTCTTCTTTTTCTGTGCTCCACTGCTCTTTAGAGAAGAGAACAAGAGTACAGTAGGTTTGTAGAGCGGACTCTAGTTGAATTGAAGTTGGAGTTAGTTGGGAGACCGAGTTTCCACTTTCTCCATTTGTTCGCTATTCACAGAGAAAGTTGGTTTATGTGTGCATGTGCTACGGGAATGGATGAGAATGAACGACCAGACTAGAAAATCGCAGTGTGAGTGAATGAGTGGGTGGTTAATGTTATGTCTCTTTAACTTATTGTTTGTTTCTCAGTTGTTGGAAATACAAATCTGGGAGGGGGTGCCGTAATATTTATAAGGGGGTGTCTCGTTATTATTCGTCATTTTAAGTTAATTAAAATTGTCAATATTCAAATCTAGCCCGTCTATGATTGGTGGATGTGTCGTAGTCATTTGGTCAATTTAGTAAGTTGGACAAATGACTAAAATGACCAGTCAATTGTAGAAATGGCAAAAGTGACCTGTCAACTGCACAAATGACTAAAATGAACAGTCAGTTACCCAAATGACTAAAATACCAGACAATCATAGAAATGGCAAAAGTGACCAGTCAATTGAAGATATGACTACGACTGATGCTTGGGATTTGAACACTCAAGCAGACAAGGTGTTTGAGATTGGTTAGGTTTGAAGAAGTTTTGGTTCTTTTCTTTGGAGGTTTTCACAGTCAAGTACTACCCCTCCCCCCGTATAATTATTTTTAAAATGCCGGGTGTGCGATGAAAGGAGTAAGAATGAAGTTGAGAGTTGAATGAGCGGTGGCAGTGACATTTGGTAAAAAAAAAGGAGACGACGACGAAGAAAATGAGAGTGGATGTTTTATGTGTTGTGTGTGAGAGAATAATTTCCAAGGTAAAGATTAGTTTGGGTTGGGAGGCTCATCACTCAACCGTGATGTGATTAAGATGGATTAGAGGATAATCATAGATTAAACGACTGTCTTCCTAACTACTACTACACAAGAGTTTGTTTGTAAAGGAAAAATGCTAATGAGGAGTGGATTTCATTGGATAGATGGGGAGGCGGGTGGAGAATGAGAATTTAAAGAGCAGGAGTTTCTTCCCCGAATGATGATGCTTTTAGTAACAGTTTTTATCTAATTACCGGCCCGATTAGTGTCATGAGCAGGTTTTCTTTTTGGGCGGGTTCAATTTGTAAATGATGAGGTCAGTCTTATGTTCCTTCGTATTTGAATTGAGTCTCCGAGAACCAAATTAATTTATATTTTATTATTATTAAAACTAGCAATTATCGTGTCAGAATAATACAACGCCCACTGGGTGCCCATTTAATTAGTTTTATGGAGCATTTAAGGCAAAATTGGAGAATTTTATGGTCAACATGGTTAACTGGTGGAAGTTTTAAATTCCTTGGACTAATGCAATGTTTATCTTCGGTGTTCGCTCCAGACAGGTGACCCGTTTGATATGACAGCTGGTTTGCTATTAGGTGTGACTAGAGACGTATTATGGAAATATTTGGATTTATTTTAAATCGACTGATCTTTAAAGGATGAAATGATATTAGAATTACCCATGATTTAATGGTACAGTATGCTTTGCGAATCCTTTAGATTTGGTTAAAGACGAAAGATTTTTGAGTCTGGATTTAATATTTTGTACGTAAGACGGAGGGTGGATAGGATGATGTAGTATACTGTTTGTTGGAGACAGTGAAGAATGATAATCAGATGCACGTTTTGACTCAAGTGAATTCAAGGAGAATATCCCTCTTTTTAACCATTTTCATTTCATCTCATCTCTCACAAGGGATGGATAGAGTTGAGACTGAGTCTGAGTTTGAACCCAAAGGTATTTGGTCTCCAACAATAGTTCTACAGTCTAAGGCTTCATACTTGACTTGAGTTTTTTCTCATTTCAAATTCCCATAAACATCCTCTTATCCCAACATATCCTATTGGTGACAACCCTTTGAAAATGAATACTTTCACATACCTCCGTAGAGCTAACAGGTACAGGTAGCTAGCTAGCTATCTTGTCCTCTTCTCTGATTTTATCTTGTGTCCAATTCCAGTTCATGCTGACTTGTCATGCCATTCCCATTGTAATAATAACCAACTATGTCCTCTCTCTTCTCATACAACATTCTATCCCAAGACTTATACTCATTCCTTTGCTAAATCACACATGTCTAGACACAACTTGAACCGAACCTACAGTTCAACTCGTCTTCCAACTATTTCAAAGAATTTGGCTTAGGATTTTGCGAATTACGCTTAGAACTCGATTGTCACATAATCACGTTTACTTGTTTCAATTGAAGAAATTACACTCTATGTATGTAATAATGATAGGGTCTTTATTACCACTCTATCTTACTACTAGGGACACCTTCTCTTGGGAAATATTATTTGAACTAATTAAGTATCGACAGTTTGGGGATGGAATGATTTTGGAACCAATTAGACTTTTCTCATTAAAAAAAATATGTTGTAAGTGCATAATTTAGACCCCATTCTTGGATTGAATATTTGAGAAGGGTGAAAGTTCTTTTGCCTTGTTGGTAAAAAATGTAAGGAAAGAAAGGGAATGTTCAGATGTACATTAGATGGTGAGAGAAAGTCTCGAATGTCATGGAAGCCGGGAGTAGAGATCTGTCAAAGGGGATGTTTTAATTTTGAAAGTTACATGAGATTGAAAAAAAAGGGGGGGAAGAGAGTTGAAAAATGGAACTGTTGCAGGAATCGGAGTACAGGAATAAAAGGTTATATATGTTTGAGGACGAAACATATTAATAAGTAGGTACATGTGCTATACATACATACATGTTATGCACTTAGTCATATGTTGTAGTATTGCATAGTAAGGCATTGAATTAATTCGTGTTACGTTTGAATTGAGTTATTGTGTGTAATAAATGGTTTGTTGGACTTTGAAAAGGTTTTTTGGGGAGCACCACCAGTTCTCTACTCGATCTACTGTTATATTAAAACTTTCTGTGCTATTGTGGTACTATGGTATTGGTATGTAACCATGTCCTGAAAACCACTTGCTCTCAAAAAAGGAGCTTTGGCTTTAGCTTAGTTCTATTCTAAAGGATTTTCCCATTTGACGGACGTTGTTCAACCCTTTTTCCTCATTTTATTTTATATATAAAGAGCATTCCTCATCTTTCTATCACCAGACAGACTGTGTCTGTCGGTCCGCCGACTCTTCAGTTCACTTTTTAACCCTCCCTCCATGTGACCGACCACCATTCATTTGATTCCATGATTTGCATCTTTTTTTTCTCCCTTCATTCCTTGTGTATTTGTATTCTTCCTCCTCCGGTACGGTTTGTTCGTAAGTATGTAATTAACGGACTTCTACGGAGAGATGGACGGAGGGATCTTTCTAACCTTTTATATCGTTTAAGCCGATGCCGGCTGATTGTACCAATGCCCTCGGGATTCGGAACGTATGGAAGGTCAAAGTCATGTATGTGTGTCGAGCTATTTTTTCAGTTTAGTCATTTAGCCAAATACTGGGCAGTTAGGCAATTGACTGGTCAGCTATCAAACTGACTGCACTTCTAAGTTTCAATGATTTGTGAGGGCAGCTGGTAACTTTTTGAGAAAATAAGACTTAACTTTTCGGTGGGACTTTCGAACAATGGAACATGGAGAAAACGAACGCGCTGGACTGGTCAGTTTGTCATGTAGAAACTGAATAGCGTGATGCCGTTGTGGTTGCGGGATGATTTGGTTGAAGAGATGTATGTTTTAACTGCTAAGCACTCATTTGTATTTTTGAAAGGACAGTAAAGGTGACTGGCCGGCTGGTTTGGGATGTCAGTGCCAGTCCGAGTGAAATGAATGACTTTTTTTTTCTCTTCATGATGAATGCTGATTTCCTCCCTGGTTAGGTTAGTTACTTGTTTTGTAGATAGAGAGTAATGGATGGAGAAAAAAAATGTGCAAAAAAAAATCCCCCTGCCATGCGTATGCAAATCTGAGTAGGTACTAAGTCATTTGGAATTATATCGTTTTTTAAATGTTTAACTTGATGCCTGCTGTTGTTAGCTGCCTGATGGCTGCTGTGCAAAAGCTTAAGGACAAGATACTGTTAAATACTTTTATTCTTAAGGATGGTCCTCCTTAACGTCTCACGTCGTCTACATCTTTTGCCGGTCCCGGCCATGTCGTCTTAATAAGGATTTTACACATTAAAGATTTACATAACTAGATGCCCATCGTTGTAGGAGACAAGGAACATGTACATGGGTCAGGTTAGCCATACGCAGATATTTTGTATTTGGACATAGGGACGTATCCTATCATGATGAACATGACATAATAATAATATTTTAGTCCCACCCGTCCCGGGGTGGCGGTGACTCCATGGCCAGTCGGTTGTTTGAAATGAAATAACAAAAAAAAATGATTCTACGCGGGACATATTTGGTGAAGGTTTCCCGTCAACTTGTCGACAGACGCTGCGCTCCAACCGAATAGACGCTGGAGAATGTATAGAGAAATAAGCGACGGGGGTTTGAAGGACCATTTAGATAATGCCTTAATGTCCTCCTCGTTCCCCAGGACAACGCCCGGGTAGTCGTTTCAAGAGTTTCCGGGTTTATTCCTCTTTGGAAGCGGTGCGGTGGTTTTGGTTGCTTCTTTTCTAATATTATTATTACCATCCATTTTCTCTCTTTATGTAGGATATTGTAGGTATACAAAGGTAAAGTCCACGTGGTTCCTTCTACAATATCACAACTTATTTATATATGTCACCGTTTAAACACAAAAATATATTTATATAGTTACAAAGCCAGCCTTTGTCGCTTTACTATGTTAAGTAGATGCGGCAGTTGGTTTAATCTCTTCACCGATTTCATCCCTACTACTAGGGGTACCTCTCCTAGGCGAAATAGAAGATTTACATATTAATAAAAATACACACATTAATTGACAGCCGCTGAGGCCGAATCAAACATCATCGCGTATTTTTGGGTTGCTTCCCATTTAGCCTAGAGACGTACAACGTAGGTACCATCTAGTAGTAGGGAAAACCAGTGGGAAAAACCTCTTTAAATCAACCACCGGGAGTGCAAGTCCGAGGAATCGAACCCTTGCACGGCGAGACATAGCCAACCATACCATCATGCTGCAATGGACTTGCGAAGATTTACATATTATCTGGAGAGAAATATACATTTGGATTGATCATCACCTAATTGGCACATTTTAACCAAAAATTATTGCTAAATCTGTTTTACTTTCCAACTAATTTTGGAATTTGGTAGGTTTGGTTAGGTTGACTTGAATATGGAAGTGTCTGAATAGAACTAATTTGAATAAATTTGAGATTTGACGGTAACAAAGTAGAGACAGGAAGTGAAACTTTCTCCAGGATTGTTGGTTGAGTTGAGTTTGGTTTTGAATGGAAATACATAGTATGACTATGACATGACTTTATTTTGGGAAGAAGGTAAAAGGTAAATGCATTCGTTCGTGCATTGTTATCTTACCTGGTTTTGTACGTGAATGTATGGAGAATTTTAGACACACTTTCAGGTTTCCTCGAGAGTGAAATGTTATTCTCTTGTTGTTTGTTCAAAAGCTAGACTTGACTCTCTTATGAAGGGACTTTCTCCGCCACTCTCTTCTCCTTCCATGCGATGCGACAGAAAAGGAGAGAAAACTGAGAACGATCGATTTTATTTTATTTTCCAACTCGACTTTACCTGTTTCCCTTGTCATTTCCGTGCTCTTCGTTTAAAATTTCCCTACTACTACTACTACACCCCACCTTTCTACTTAAAGTATAGTGAAAGGGGTGGAGAAGAGAAAATGAAGGCGAAATACGGACGGAATGATTTTGAAAAGAAAATAGGGACATTGCATGCACTCTCCACTCTCCAATACTAGTCTCATAATTTCCTTTCCTCCTACTAGGAAGGAAGGAAGGTATTTTTGAGTGCATTCTCAAGGATACTTAAAAATGTATTGCACTTACTAAGGGATTCGGATTCGGATCCTTCCCCATGGTTGTCACGGTTTTCTCATATTATGTTCTTGTACGTTTTGTGTGCGGAGCTGGGCCAAAATGCAAAATACATACATGAAATTGACATTTCAAAAAAAATCTGATTGGGAATCTACAATAGGCGCTACAGTTGTATCGGGTCGGATGAAGGGGAAGAGAAAACGCTGTCTTTACCGTTGTACTGGGTGGTTCATAACCATTTATCCAAATCCGTACCACTTTTTTGAGTTTGTCAGTAAAATGTGATATTATCTCAAGACTTGTACTACAAAATGTATATCCTACTTTCTCCTAGCCACTATTAGGTTAGGAAGGGCGTAATGGTTATGAACAACCCCGTAAAAGTACACCGGATGGAAATTGGAGATCAAAATTGCTCCTGTTGCAAAAATAAATTGTAATGAGGTAGTAAGGTGAGTAGAAAATGTTTTTGAAAATGTGATATTGTAGTAGAGAGAGGGGGAGAAAGAAAGTTTCGGTGAAAGTTGAGCTGGTCTTTGCTAATTACATTGTGAGACCCCTTGTGTTGTGATAAACATTAAACGCAGACACAGATAGACAGGGGACTGACTTCCTTTCTTTCCAGGTTGCTAATTGTGTTATGGCAACCGTGAACCGATAATTCGTTAATTACCATCCTCCACCTAGTACTTTGGCTTTCTTTGAAATTGTTAGGCGCAGGCCTTTCAGAATAATTATAATTATATTTGGTTTTCTTTTTGAATCAACGTGGATTTTACATGCAACTTTGTTTCCTTGTTGTTTTCCCGGCTTGTATTTGGAACATGTATTTTATAATCGAACGGAGAATGAATGATTTGACTGTCCAGGTATTTAATTAAAGAGTCTGGATCATGAAAGTCCTTTGGTCCAGACTCCTGTCACCAAATTGAAAGGAGTTTGAATTTATGATGATGATGAGATGGAGAGTGGAGGAGTTATGAGAGTGGATAAAGTTTGTGTCAACGATGAATTCATGATGATGATGATGAAGATGATCATTCATAAGAGCAGGGATGAGACGTCAAGTCAAGGGATATAGAATGAATATTATGTGAATGAGATGAATGTGACAACGACGACTTGACCATTTGGACCATGTTGGAATCATTTTTTTTATGGAAGTAGGAGGAGGAGAATGTAACCAAAGATTCATAAAAAAAGTAGACCTCCTACTGTCTCACTCGACCTGACTATGATGAGCTTCATTTTTCAATCAAGACAGACAACTGATATGAATTCATATAATATGAATGTGATCTTTGAAAAAAAGAAGTGAAGTCCTTCTTTTGAGGACTGGGCTCACGAACCAGGCTCAGTGTACTCATAATTTATACCCCTACGTATTTATAAGGACTGTTGCAAGAAAGGGGTTAGTGAGTGACTGAGTGAGTGACCAAAAACGGAACAAGTCAATAAGGAAAAATGAAGAAGGATTAACAACAATTCTTATTCATTCACAACTTGTTACTTCTTAAGTGGGATGTGGGATTTATTTGCGACAAAAATTAAGAGCTTAGATCATGTCGACTTTTTAAAAAATTAGGATGCATGGTTTCTCTTCAAGGGCGTGACACTATACTCCGTTGTTGGATTTTGTGTTTACTTTTGCTAATTCATTGATAAATGGCTATGGTACAATAATATTTCATTTCTCAGTCGTGAATTCCGATTAGAACTGATAGCCGATTTCAAAATTCAGTACGTGGAGTTCAAAATCCGTATTTTGTCACCTTTTCTGATTAGGATCTCTATCCGCAAACAGAATAATTTATTATTTGCACACTCATGACACCGTGCAGATAATTCAATCAATCCTGTATTTGGAGTCGTCTATTTTCACTTTCTCCATTTCCGTGGTGAAAGCACTGGTTTCTCTGCAACTAACCCAGACTGGTTTTTCTATTACTGAAAAGTTTATTATTTTAATTAGGGTAAATCGGCGAGACGTCGGTGAAATAATAAATAACCCTTCATAATATTTGAGTGTATAATGATGATTGGTCTTATTTTTTTTATTTTTGTGAGACAGGTAGGTAAGGTGAGGTTGAAGTGGTTTGATTAGACTATAAGGTTTCGATTGAATATTTGTGTACGTCCTTGAAGGGTACATGTAGCATGGGGGGATCCTTAAGGAAGAATGGATCTTGTTGTATTCTGTTCTGAATTGTGATTTGGGTGGTCGTTGAGCCGCATCAATGTAATTTTCACGGCTGATGATGTGCCGACGACCTATGATGTGAACATAAAAAAAAGGTATAGTTAAAGATGGATAGATAGATAGGGCAAGACATGATGATGATGATGATGATGATGCGGGTCGTATTTAACACAACATCTCTCAACAGTGTTATTTCATTACCACATCATAATACATACATGTGTGTGTGTTTTTAATATGAATTCATGTAAAATGAATTGTTATAGTGTTGGACCCGTGCTAATCTCAAGTGCATGGACATGGACTTTAACATATGTTTCTATCCGGCCCCCAGACTTCAACTTCATCTTCATCTTGATCTTATTAATTAGTCAAGGAAAGTTACCTAAATAGTAATTAAAAGGATGTCTGTCTGTCTAACGAGGAGGATGGGAGGGGAATTTCTGTGGTTTTCTTCGTCGTCGTCTTCTAACAAGGGATAGTAGTCGGATGTCAAATTCAGAGTCATGTTAAGCTGTTAAGATGCCAAATTAGCCCATGGCTTCTCCCAATTTGGGGGCAATCCTTCTAATTTCGTAAAATCAGTATTCTTGACGAAGGCACTTGAAATAACCCTAAAAGTACTGATTAACTTGAATTAAATTTTACAGTCGAATATTGTCCTTTGTGACTTGATATGTCTGTACTTGGATTGAATTTGTAGTGTGGAGTCTGCCAAACCGATGCGATACAGGATTATGTATATGTGTGTAATATGGATTTATTAAAGAGTGGGATCCGCATCTCCTGTTGCTGGAAAGGGTTAGGGTTTGATGTGATTTTGGATTTAGAGATTGAGTTTTAGGAGTTTCTGGAGGTTTTGAATTTCCTCCTCTAATTTACCAAAAACAGTCTGGACGACTACCTCTTGATTTGACTTCCTCATTTTACTTTGCCTTTTGACTTGAGTCTTGATATTTTGGGTTCATTACATTTGGTAATAATGTAAATTCTACCCACTACAACTCTAGTGCAGATTTATTCATTCAAGTGTAATGTAGGAGTATTTACATAAGGATATGTCGACCTGAGATTCCCATGCCATGCCCAATGTACAAGTCTAATTTCGGCATTGCGTTAGTCCGATTTTATACTAAATCCAAACTCCTGACTCTGGATATTTTGCTAATCTATTCCTTGCCTTAACAAAACATTGCATGGCATGGCCATGCCATGGGTTCTACTTTCGTTCGTCTACTATTATACTACTTACTACTTGGATCATTACCATGGTAAATATTTGGGCGTTAATACCACTTATCTTAAACTCTGCCTACTTGACGAGCTACCACTCCTGGCCTGGCTACGGAACTTGACTAAATGTATATATACTCTATCCTGAAAAGGAAATCAGTTGGAGACTTTTATACATTACATTTCACTCACAAGGAATTCATTTCAAATGTCAAAATGAGGTCAGGCTAAAAATATAGTCGATTCAAGTGACCTGGTCACAAATTAGAAAGAATATGCATGGTTATAGTGTTTAATAAATTTCTAGTGGTGAGTCAGAATTCGATTGTGCTGATTGTGCACGCTAGGGTATATTTTTACAATAATAGCGGTTCCCTTGTCTGAATTGTGATTGTGACTCTATTGCCATTGACGTGGCTGAGTAAAGGTTTTATAATGAATGTGCCAATTACAGAATTTACCCTAATCTAAGTTTTCTTGAATTATTTATGAGGATTGAGGTTTTGAGTTGCGTGTGTGTGTGGATCTTATAATAATAGGTTTGGATAATTGCTTGCGTGGCAATCGCTTTAGTGGCTGTGGCAGTGGCTTTGTCCGTTCCGTGGTGGCCGGCCAGGTTGGGACATAATTTCCGAATTGGTTTTAAATTCACCGGCCTCTGACGAGATTACAAATGATAATCCTTCCTTGGATTTGGAATATTTAATGCCATGTATTTGACGAGATAATTTTTATTCATATGTATGGAGGAAGGAATTTGGTGAGAATGAGAAGTCAGATTGCGTTTGGCGGCGTCTCATGTTTTTGAAGATAATTGCATGACTACTTTGCTGTGTGTGTGTGATTGTGCCGGGTGTCGATAAATTATTATTTATGAGGATTTTAAAGGGTTTGTAGTGTTTTCTAAAATTCCCTCGGGTTTAACGGTTTTATGTAAGGTTAGTTTTGGACTCGAATGAGTGACTAGACAAGGAAGATAAATGGAGTGATGATGAACTCATGAGGATAAGGGTTGGATTAGAGGGACAAATAAATGAGTGAAATGTAATGTTCTATGGACTTAGGTCGGATTAGTCAAGTCCTCATTGTTGGCTTATAAGTAGGTTTCTTCTCTATGGATTTGTGGACTACACGATTTTCCGGGCAACACCATCACCAAACTACTCTGGAGAAATTTCCAAGTGGTCAATAAATGGAATGGCCCTTGGGTGTAGAGATGTACTTGATGATGAGGGAATTGTTCTTGGATTAGTCAAGTGTCATAAATCGTTAACGTTCTATTCTTTATTCAATATACCTTGACATCCGTAGATTTCTATTTCTATGAGTCGAACAATATATTTGTGATACACCCTCTTCATTCCAGTCCATTTCAATGGGTGGCTTTGCAGCTGCAGTTTGTTCAGGTTTACGGTCGTTGACACCCATGAGTGTCTGGATTGTTAGACAGGAAGTATTCAACTATTTTGACGTGTTTCGACTTTAGAGACATTGAAAGTTGTATTTATTTGACGAATTCGATATAACCTTCATCAAGTTTTGACAAAAGTGTGTCATTGGCACCTGATTTGACATGTTGGACGTGGTTTGACATCCAGATGAATCGATTCGCTATTTGTGGCTGGTAAGTTTGTTAGGAATTATAAGGTTGATTCATTTGCATTCGGAGACGCGTAACTGCTTCACGTTAGATTGTACAATACGAAGAATGAAGAAGGTGTCAAGAGAGAGACAAGCATAAATTTGAAATGTAAAAATGGTTGAAAACGTGCTTGGCATGTAAGATATTTTTTTAGTTGGGAGGACAAAGTGTTGCAAATTTGTGTGATAAGGATGACACTGGTGACACCCTGTCCATCCGTCAATCTACAGCTACGACGACTACCAGTACGTGTTTGGCACCTGGACTTGCTGTGTTGTATTGAACGTAGACAATATTTTATTATAACAATATCCACGTACATGTATGGATATAATGACATTTGGTATTTTGCATATCCGCCCAATGACACCAACTCCGGGTTCCCTGTGAATCCATGTCACAAAAGACACGGTCATAGTTTATGGACAAGAAATAAGGTGATGGGATAAAAAGTTCTGAACATGTCTTTCGTACTGTCCAATCATCATCATTCCATATTGTACAAATTTATTCCCAGTCACACTTAAGATACACCGCCTCGTCGGGATTAAAACAAAACAGATGAAAAAAAATATATGATAATGTCACATTCACGTAGTTTTTGTGGACTACAACCAGGGATGCTGTTGATACAGCGATGCGCTTACAAGGTCGATCTATAAAGACATGTATTTGTATTTGTATGTGTCCAAGGCATCATATCAAATCCGGGAATATTTCAAGTTCTTGGGCACACCATAACTGCTCGTTGACGAACTGTTACGGAATAAACGTTAACATTTGTCGGATTTTTCATGAAGAATACTTGAGTATTTTATTAATACATTTTGGAAGACGGTTGGGATTGATTCGAGATGGTCCCTGCGACATTTGGGTTAGAATTTCCAGTAAAAAAAAAGTATGTTCGCTTGGAAATATATGGAAGCCATGTTAATGGCAATGTATTCTTAAGTGGACTTCACTCTCACTTGAGAAGTCTGAGGTGACTGACTAGTCTTCAAGAGATGCTAGAAACAAAATTAGACGACTCATCCTCGTCCACATCATGTAAGACAGAGCTGAGGACTTTTTTGTCAGTCGGATATCCAAACTCTATATGAATGTGTAGAACAGATTTTGTTCGTAAGTGCGGGCAGTTATCGCACGTTCACTGATTTATTCTCGCCATACTTGGCTGATTTACTACATGGAGTGGTTGAAATCTAGCTGACAATTTCTACATGTTAAGAATACAGTAAAACAGAAGGATGGATGAAATTCGATATTAATCCCCCTTGTTGCGGCGCTATCCTTTGGGTAGACATGGTTTTAAACCGGAAATCCAACAAATTTTCTTGCGAAAACTGCGCCGTTGTTTTAAAAATGACGGAACGCATCAATTAATTAGAATATATATCCAGATTTGTCTGATTTGAATATCAGCTGTGAGAGTTGAGGTTCAAATGAGCTATAAATGCAAATGAATGGATTCCCAGTACACCCAGGACCGGTAGATTTTATGTTGTAAAAGCTGGATTGTTTTCAATTCCATTTGTAGGAAGGGTTAGAAGACTAGGAAGGAAGGAACGAAGCAATTCAAATAATTATTAGGTCCCTGAAGTAAAACCTGGAGAAATTTCCGGGAATCTGTTTGTGGGTTATATAAGGTGGAGTGCAGTGCAGTGTGCACCTAGGTAATAATAATAATAGTAATAATAATAGTGAGAGAGAGTGAGTTTGAGGTTAGAGTGGTAATAAACGGAATGGAATGGACCGTTCGGTTTTCTTCTTTACTTTGGAATAAAGGATTTCTCCATTATTATTACTACGATAGGTGTGTAAAATGGCCCTTGTACTTTATGGTGGGGAAGTTGATCAACACGAGGATTAGGATTGTGTGGAGGAGAACCCCAAAAAGATTTTCAGCTTAACGTCCCTTTTCTTCCTTCCTTTTGTTGTTTTCAAAACTCTTGCTTGGCCCGAGTTCATCTTGTCCCGGAATAAAAATGTTTGAAATAAGTGGATGGATGGATCTATGGGTGGGAAAAATAAAGGAAGAGGAAATCATTCGCATCTCACTCAATTGTTAGAAAAAAAAGGGACTTGAGTTTCCCTCAGGGTACTTCCAACATTTAAGGGACCCTTCCTTAGGCCCCGGTCCGAAGGTACTTGAATTACTTGGAGTGTATAAGTGGAAGAAACCCTGAGAACATCTGATCATCAAATGTCCCCATTTTAGCCATACAAGGAACATTAATCGAATGTGACATAGAAATACTTGGTGGTGCCTTATCACTCAAGTTCAACGTAAGCGAGTCCATTACTTACCACAGTGTTAGTCTAATCATGTCCCATGAGTGGAAAATTTAATTTCTAGCCACAAATGGGCATGTCATTACAAGTTTGAAGTGAGATTGCATGGGAAGCTTATTTCGAAAATTTCTAGCGATACATTTTTTTCTGGCGACGAAATAAAAGTTAAACGACGTTTACAGTTGAAACACCTACCTTGTTAATAATGCTTTGAGTTGAAGGGACTTGAGTCCCTCCGAATTTAAACTTAAGGGTCCTGTGTCTGAGCTTTTGACTCTAACTCCGCCAGCTATTCATTTCCAATAACAGAGTGGGTCCTCCCATTATTGCTGACGAAAATGTATGAAGGTAGGAGTTTAAGTGCCATTCCTATGGCTACCTACGCATTACAATTACGCAAGGACTACTATTATCGCAAGTACCCATGGACCATGGAGTGTAGACGATAGAAGGGTCATTTGTAATGAATAGGAATGGGGTTTTGAGCACTTGAGTTAGTTGAATTAGTGGAACCAAAAGGTTGTTCAAGGGTGGGCATCATCGTCGCCGCCATCCTGAACTATTATATGAGCAGTTGGACAGGTCAGGACAGGCCTTCGAAGGAAATTGGCCCCTTTTGGGAAAATATATAACGTAACAGAACTTTTTCCTTGAAGGTCATGTCCATGGATTTGTGAATTGCGCGGCACGGCGGTGTAATGTCAAACCAATTTGACACGGCACCCTCTGTGCCCTTACCCGCCCTCCCACGTTCACAGTTTCAATGGAATTTAGAATTTCGGACTGCCCACAAAATATTGACCCTTAAAGTGCTTTTCGGCAATAAAGTGTCCCGTCAAAGCTCTAATTCAATTTAGAGGGGAGACCTTAAAGGACAAACAAATAACCGGAACGAATTCACTAATGGACTGTTAGGTCAAAGCGTGAACTAATTACTGTGAAGGTTTTACCCCAGTGACCTGGTGGTCACTTGTTTTTCTAATGTTTCACACCAGGGGGTTGTTGACATTTGACGTTATGTTGGAAACATGTAATGGCTTGACCTAGAAATTTGGGTATAGAATTGGCATTACATGGCTTTTTGCTCTGACATGTCTACCTGAATTATCGAACACCCCCCCTCCCCATCATAGGTAGGAAAGGGGAATTTTTAGGAAGGATCGTTGATTATTGGAAAAATATGGTCGATTTTTCTTCAATTTTGTACAAGAGTATTGGAATTCACTTTTCTAGAGAAAGTTGAGTTGTTTGCCAAGAGGTTTTGTTTGGTCGGATTTTGTGTTTTGTGAATGACACGTAAGATGAAGATGACAAATGATGAGATGCTTTTACACATGAGGACTCGGGTCAAAAGAATATGAGTTTGTTTATTGGAAAGCTTTGAGATTCTAGATAGAGACGTTCTCCAACTCTAACGTTTACTTCCTTACCTTTTTTTGCCCTATAAGTCTCCTGTCTTCTGAAATATTGTTCAGAATTTTAGGGGGAGCGAAAAAAGAAGTTGCGAGAGATTTGATCTCGTTGACACTGGCACTGCTGGAATGGAAAGAGTCGTCCTTTTTTTTTATTCCGTAGAAAAATACTTATAAGAAAAAAACGTAAGATGTTGATGTTGACGTTGACGATGTTCTACAATAGTTTTCTGTAATATGTAACCCAGTCATAAGCTTTAATGTCTAATGTTTGTCTTCTTTTTTTTTCTCTCTCTCTCTGTTTTAGGTCTCCAAAGAAGAGTACGACTCTTGCCGGATTACGAATCCTAATCCGAGAATTATCGCAGTTTGTGATAAACCGTACAGACTATTGTACTTTACGATCACATTTCGATCTTTCACACCAACGCCGGGTGGGCTGGAGTTTCGACCTGGCCAGGACTATTATTTTATTTGTAAGTTTTATATTCATATAAATTTTACGTTATTTGTCTATTTTAATTCTACTAGATTATTTTCCCCTCGTACAAGCTAGACTAATTTCAAAACCATTGAACTATAGTGAGAAAAAATGTGATGATTTTTGAAATTCGCTTGGCCAACACTGCAAATACATTTTGTGACGTCATAAATGCGTCACTGATTTCTATGACCTCACAAAGTAGATTTTGTCCATGCGTTTCTAGAGGCCAAGCGGTTAGACTTTTCGGGGTTTGACCTCGAATAAAGTTGTACAGGAGGTCAAGGGCGACCACATATCGAGAACACAGCCAAATCCGATGGCTTGTTTTTGACTGTGCAGCGTTCGGAGAGCTTTCTATCATTGCATCATAGAAAAAGCGAAATAGATATATCAATTTCCCTGGAAATTATCATAGTTTTTTGAAGATCCCAGTAATAAAAGGTTAAAGTTGAGGAATTGAGAGTAATTGTAAATCATATATGGATAACGGAGTCTAATTTGCCTTTGGGTGTGTTTGATTTGACATTTTTAGCCACGTCATCTCGTGATGATCTCCATCGTCGTGTGGGAGGTCGGTGCTCGTCAGAGAACATGAAAGTTGTGTTTAAGGTGTGCTGCCACCCGGGAGAGTCTACCTCTCAATTAAGTGAGTGACCCTCTTAAAACCTTTATTTTTTTTACTCAATTTTTACCCGATCCGATACTTGACTTGAACTGAACTTTTACTCGAGTTTTGTGGGTGATACATGGAGAGTGGAGAGAGGATTGGGTACTTGAGAAATCGTCATTGGAAATGTTGTTGAAGTGAGAGTGTGAGGAAAAAAGGAGAGAAGTCAAGTCAACTTCAAGTCAAGAAGTCCAAGTTGACGGATGACGTAGCCAAATCCCCAAGTGGACTCACTTAAGGCCCCATCCCTAATGGATTGACTTTTCACTATAACTATCAATTTCATTCCATTCCCTTATATCTACTTTATTTTGGACGAATCAATTTGTTCAAACCTCTCTCCAATGTCCGCAGTCACCAACTCAAATATCACAGTTTCCACCGATATCCGAACCCAACTCCTTTCTCTCAATGTATTGAATTCGACCAGTGTCGATATCAGACCTAAGTAGAATAAAATATTGACAACGATAATAATAATGTACTTGACGATTCTGTCCATCTCGATTTTTTTGACAATGCATGACAGTATCGTTGCTTTTTCTGGACATCTTAATTTTTCTGATAACAATTTCCGTAGTCGTACACCTATGCCGAAATATTGATAAAGGAAGAACAATTTTAACCAATATACAGGGTGTCTGAATAGGATCTGAAAAACTCTCCATAAAGAAAGGAAATGCATTCATGTGTGACCCCTAGGACCGTTCGGATTTAGATTCTATGTTGTGAAGTTCAAAAGTTTGGAATTCTGTGGATGGAATGTGTTACTAGAGTTAAACAATTAATCACGGTATTGTTTGGAAAGGTCACCTTTAAAATATTTGGTTCGGTGGCAATGGCAGGAGCGGTACAGTACGGTACTACTGCTTAAATGAAAGAAAATTGTTTGGTAGTTTATTGATGAGAAAAGTCATTTTCTCACGAAAACTTGTACATTACTTTATCCTTTGACTTTGACTCGTGAATTGAATAGGAATAAAAGATTTCTTGACTTGAGTTGGACAACAAGGATTTTTATTAATGAAGAGAAGAGAATTTGACCGACGACGGTATAAACACATAGTTTGTATAAAGAATGTTTTTTTTTATCTGTATTCTGTAAGGTATTTGATATGTAATACCTGTTGATTTTTGTCATGTATGTAAAAGTTAAGAAGTTGAAAAGAAGTAAAAAGTGAAGAAACATGGTATGGATGTTGTCCTCATGGATCCATGGGATTTTCTATTCATTGAACCCTGACTAATATTATGAACTTACTTAAGCTAAGTTACTTACTAAGTTGCAAACAACTTACTTTACTTTAACTTGACTTGTACATTTGGTTGGATTACACAGAGGACACGCTACAAGGAGGTTTTTTGAGAATTGAAGAGAGAGTAGTTGAGATTAAAAAACAAGTTTATCGACTAAACTCAAATAAAGTTGCGGATTTTTTGGTGGAGGTTAAAGAAGAGATAAGGAACTTGGACAGCAGCTTGAGAGCCAAAGAGAAATAATATATAAAAATTTTTTTTACCAGGTGTCTGATTAAGTTGTTTTACAGTAAAATTTACTCTGGTGATATCTTTCCCAGTCCTCACAAGCTGTCAAAAAAATTAAGTGCTACTGCTAACTTTACTTCAACAACTTTATTAAGGAGTTTTTCCTTTCCTTCCTTCCTTAGTCTCTTTTTCTTCTCCATAAAATTCCAAAAGAGTTGTGTCTTGCCACCACGACCACCACATTTTAAGGGGAAAACTGGCTTGCAAATTCTTTAGTGTGTATTTGCAGTGCGTGCAGCTGGTTCAAGTTTTTTTTTCTTCTTCTATTCTGCATAATGTTAATGTTTGATCCAGACGTTCCTTCGTCTGTAAATTAAGTTTGATTGTCTTATGCTTTCTTTGACTTCAAGACGTTTGACGTTTCATTTCCTTGTACCCGACCTCCAGAAACAAAGTTGAAAAGAAAAAAAAAGTTATTTTATGGTTTTTGTCTTTATGAAGGTTATTTTGTGTTCTTTTTTACAGCCACAACGCCAGCTCCCCCTGCTGCCTCGCTTGTACCAAGATTCACAACATTATCGACGGTTTTACCGACGACAAAAATTGCGAGGAGACCACAAATCGTGTACACGTCCTCCAGTACTACTTCTGCCACGACATACCTCCCTCCCATCATCTCAACGAGATACCCACTCACCAAAACACAAAATAAAAATAATCCCAATTTCAAAACAACATCAAAAACAAGTAAGTTCATTTTTACTTGAATTTTTTGAATATGGTGCGCCATCTTTCGTCTAGAGTGACCGCAATTCGCTAATCTCGCCATATATGGCATATTGACATGGTAGGTCGTTCTCGGGACGAATTTACATAAATTCGCCATTTTGCAAAAATATAATGTGAGTAACCTCCAGAATCTGTAATGGAAATGGGAGCAGTTAAAATATTTACGTAATCATAATTATCGTCATTAAGACATTCTTTACTGTTCCTTTGGGTTTTCTACATAGTTCTCTCATTTCAATATGCCACATAATATGATATTCGCATTTCATATGCGTGCGTGTGAATTGATTGTATGTAATGTTGAACTTATTCGTGTTTAGAACCAATTCAATGACCAAAATTTCTAAATTAATATTAATTTTAATTTCTTAATTTCGGGCGTCCACGTTCGGCCTCCCTGTTACCTCATGGTGTTTTGTAACTGGATTTCAATTCAGTTATCAGTCTTTAAGTACCTACTTTGAGTACCTTTCAACTCGATTGCTCAGTTAATTTTTTATTGAATGAGGAGAGAAAATACTTACGAGGCCAATATTGACCTTGCATTTTTATTCACTTTTCCATCTAAAAAATAACTCTGCTTGTTGGCAAGAATTCAAGCTTTCTTGACACTCTTTTTACCTTTTTACAATTCTCCAAAATACGAAGAGGTGTAATGCAGACAAACTCCTCATGTAAGAAGCAAATATTTGAGCGTGTTTAATAAGGCGTATGGTAGCATATTTTTGGTGTATATCTTTATGACAGGGTGATTCATAGTTAATTAAACCACGCGTCAGAGTCCAAATTGGATAGAGACAACTTTCGGTGGAAATGAGCGGTTATGATCTACCCTGTACATTGTAGACGTGAAGGATATGTTTATTTATATGAATGTATAGGTAGCGTGCCTAGACATAGTTGGTGACTAACTAGGTATGGTTTTTTGGCGCATAGGTGAGTTTAGACAGTTTAGAGTTATTTTGGCACACCGAAGGAAAATGGAGCGATGGAAGCATATGACTGTGAAGCGGAAGCTGAGGACCCATTTTCAGTTAGAAATAGGAGATAAGGGAAATGGGCAATTGAGAATGTGTCCATTATATTAATGTCACCCTGAGACCAGGCAGCAGGCGGGCAACAGCGCTCAATGCGCTACATCTAGACGAATATTATTTTGTGTATATAAATGTTAATGCATGAGACAGTTTTTGAGATGAGCGAGTAGCGTGGAGAAAAAAATAACATTATTCGTCATCTAACTACATGGCTTTTTACACAGGAACATTTTGAACTGGTTAACTTTACCTTAGAATTCTTCCACCACGAAGTAGTTTTGTAATTCGTAAGACATTGGCATATTTCTTCTAAATGAATGCCCGTCTGCTTTCTATTTGACATAGGACGAGTCACCCTAATGGTAGGAGAATATCCCGAGTAGAAAACTTCTTTAAAGCTGCTGTGACCTTAACAGTGGCGCAGTGATGTATTGGATCTGAGAGGCAGAAAACTTTTACTAAAGGTGTATTTCAGCACTGGAGTTTTCCCTACTACTAGAGTGACCTTTTTCTTATCAAGCCAGAAAGCCAGTTTCCATTTTGGAAATATATGGAAGTTTGATAACGCCAGTCGGCTGTCGCCAATTAATAGAAAAGTTTTAATTAAGTCTTAGACGAGAGTATATTGCTAGACTCTCAAGACTGCTCAGTAGTAAGGGGTTACCATCTGCTTCCTGTTGGGACGGGGTTCGATCACCCGGGACTAGTAGGGTAGGCGGGGCTAATTATTCCCACCGGGCTAATTATTCCCACTTTTTGTAAAATTCGTTGCTCACTATACCCCAATGTCATAAAAAAATAAAAAATTGGAACGGACGGGGAAAACTCACGTGTATCG
>JAQFYE010000158.1:0-51273 GCA_034694305.1 Protaphorura glebata | reverse complement strand
CAAAAATCCAGGGTAGATCTTACATACATATGATAATACACGTTTTATCGCCATCGTTCTCCGCTTCTTTTCATGTCAGATCCACATCTAGGACACGTTTGGTTCACCTTCAACGCTTTTTTTTCTTTCAAAAATTTTACTATTCCTTCCTCCTGGTTGCACAATTGCAATAAACGGCATGCATTAAACTTTGACCCTTAATTTGGGACCTTTAAGGGTCTTTGCGCCCTTAATACCTATTTTTCCCATGATCCCTACACCATTAGCTTTCCAACAAGCCATAGTTTGTCAAAATCGGTGAGGGGGGGCTATAAGCGTAATGTTCCCCCAGGTACAAATTTTTGATTACACAATACATATATTTAGGCTATTATGGTCGGAGGTAGAAATTGTCGGGTATTTTTTCGTAGGATTGTCGAAAGATAGTAATTGTGCGGTCAGAATTCTATACAAATATTATGAAAGACAGAAGTTGCTACGTAATAATTTGCGGTAACGATAGTAACGAATATAACTTGTCCGGCTGAATTTTCAGGAAAGATATTCAGCAGAAGGAATTGTCCGATCAAAATGTCCGGAGAAGGAATAGGTCGGAAATTACCTATATTATGGATTTTTGATAAGGATAAGCATTACCCAGGGAAATTACCTACTACGATTCCAACTCCAACAAACATTTGCTTTCATAAATGTTGATGGTTTTCAGGACTTGTTTTGAAATGAGAATTTTGAACCCATTACTCCATTACAACGTTCGACTCAACAGTATAAGTTCCCTATTGCCAATCTTAGATCCACCCAGTCACACTACGTGGAAGTTCATGGCTTTGCTTTCATTTGCTTTCATTTGCTTTCATTTTAAAAATACTTGGAATTAGAAATTATGAAAATTATAATCGCAATGCATATGCAATTTTAAGAATTGCTATTAGTAATTAATTGGAAGTGTCCTAAAACAAATTGTAATTACATTCCGTATATTATGGACAATATTCAATGGAGAACGGAGGCACGGTGGCAGGCGGAATAAAGATTTGATTTAAATAAAAAAATATGTTCCGTAAAATGTCAGTTTCTGCTTTTGTTTGGCGAACTAATTTCGAATTCAATGAACCGCGGAGCCTAGACATCCTAGTAGTACGAGGTTCCCATCTACTCCCAATGGAAATCAATTTGGTTATTGTACTGAACTGTTTGGGCTATGGATCATTATGACATTAACAGAGCTGGTAATCGGAATTTTTTTTCCGATTCCGATTCCGATTATTTTTTCGATTATTAAATTATTTCGATTCCGATTATCAATTCCGATTCCGATTATTTTAGAATTCCGATTCCGATTTTCGATTCCGATTCCGATTATTTCAGAATTCCGATTTTCAAATCCGATTCTGATTATTTTGGAATTTCGATTCCGATTCTAATTCGGATTCCGATTATCATAAAAATTTCGATTATTTTTCGATTCCGATTCTAATTTCGATTCCGATTACCACACATGGCCTTCAAAAACGTCTGACTTGCACCGGTTGTGAACGTAAAAACAAAATATTCGCACACTTTTGGCAAATTGGACAACTTTAACTGCAAATCTATACTATTGGAATCGGAATTGGAAACGTAATAATTAATGCAAATTTCGATTCCGATTCCGATTATTTTAGAATTTCGATTCCGATTTTCGATTCCGAATCCGATTATTTTAGAATTTCGATTCCGATTTTCAATTCCGATTCCGATTATTTTAGAATTTTGATTCCGATTCTAATTCCGATTCCGATTATCATAAAAATTTCGATTATTTTTTGATTACGATTCGGATTCCGATTCCGATTACCAGCCCTGGACATTAATAAAGAATTCTCTAACTCTGACTCTGACCTGTTCGTACATGGTTCGATCGCCCGGGTTTATATCTCAGCCGCATTCTCCCTACACACGAGGTTTTTACCTTACATACAAAGTATATTTTCCCACTTTCGCTTTTACAAATCAGTAAAATCAGTAGTAATAGGGGAGGGCAGGAAAGTCGGGTAACACGAGGAATGCCCAATGGTGGTTAAAGACATTGGATTGGGTGTAGTGTGGCGAGAGTGCAGTAGTGCATTCATCAGAATGAGGTGAATTTTGAACCTGCACAGGGTTGGGGCTTTATGCCTTCCTCGTAGAAATAGACGATAAGCCATCGTTTGACTCAGGATGTGTTCTATATTCTGTAGGATAGATGTGCACATTACCCCCAGAGTGTTTATTTCCAGATTCAATGATTTGAACCGTGGAAAACTTCACGGGGAAAGACGTGAAATTCAAAAATGTCACAATTTCTCAGTTGGATCTGAAGACAATCTTTTTATGGAAAAGCGCAGACGTGAATACTGAACTTGAGCATTATTATTGGGTTTCCTTTGTCTTCCTGTCAGTCAAATGAATGAAGTGGAAGTGATCCAAGTGACGACTGAAAACCAGAATCAGTTGATCGAAACTATCATCGGAGAACCTCGACGTCCTGTCATTCTTCGTGGTTTCGACATTGGCCCTTGTCAAAACAAGTGGACATCGTCATTCCTTCAGTCTGTTTGTCCTGACAAACAGGTCAAAGTTCACAGAAGTCAAGAACCTCAACTGGATTTTAGGAACAAAAACTTCACCTATGACACCATTTCATTCTCCGAATTGGTCAAGGAGTGTTCGTCAACATCCTCTAAGGAGTATTTGTACCTAAGGTCATTAGGTGTCGATCCAAGGTGAGTAGTATCTTGGTTTGGTTGGTTATTCAATTTATGTCATCAATAACATTCCTCATAACAATGCCGAACATTGATTCATCAATGAGTGAAACTGACCGACTAAGTAAGAACACTCTTGAAAAGTAAAACGGTGTACAGCAGAAACCACTTAACTTAGCACACAGTAGAATTTTTGACGGATATTTAATGAATGTGAGTAGCTATAGGATTTTTCAAAAATGTTTATCAAAATTTTAACTCACTAGACAATTTTGAAACGACAGAACTGGCTTATTCTCATGACATCACGTGTTAGAGGACCCAGTAGAGGTAGGTGTATTTGTGTCCGGATATGAATTAGCTATAATTTATTTACAGTGTAAGTGTGATGATAAAATGGACAAGAAATTAATTTTTTTTTATTTTTCATTCATTAAGTTATTCATATGTTAGGCTCAAACCCCGTTCTACGACCAAAGCCCGAAATCATTACGATCATTAAGGTTTTTAAACCTAACCTAACCTAACCTAACCTGACATAGAGTAAATACACTCAATGACATGACTTTCCCCCCATCTGGGGAAACCTGATCGGGGTTTGGTCGGTACCAACATTTCGCCCATTGGCCGTTTAAAACGGCCAATGGCCGTTTTCGGGGTTTGAGCCTAACACATACACACCAACGGAGCATACTTCCAAACAGGAGGGTATTCCCAGGGTATAGTATGTAGTTTGACTCATCTTACATAATTTATTTTTTCTACTAGGGGAAAAGACGTTTCGGATCTATCGATACATTTTCCAGAGCTGTACAAGGACTTGAAAATCCCTCAGCTCTTCGTGCCTTCTGTATTCTTCTCATCAGTCTTTCGTATAACCTCGCCTAGTCTACAATTGTGGACCCATTACGACACGTGTGACAATATTTTGATTCAAATTCGAGGACGAAAAAGAATTCTCTTCTTTCCCCCTTGGGAGGCTTTGAATCTGTATTTGGATGGAGATAAGTCCATGGTTATTGGTGTGAACAATCCCGACTTAACGAGTTTTCCAAAATTCGCTTCAGCAGAGAAATATGAAGCGATTTTAGAAGAAGGTGATATTGTATTTATACCAGCTCTTTGGTTCCACAACGTCACAGCTTTGGATTTCAGTATTTCTGTGAATATTTTCTGGAAGAATTTACAGAGCGGACTTTACGACAAGAAAGATACTTACGGTAACCGGGACCCAATCCCTGCTCAGCTAGTAAGTATGAATATTTTAATTTTTCTCAAATTTGTATTTTGTATTCTGATTTACTGTCGTACTTATTTACCACGTATGACGATGATGAACACGAGATTGGTTCATTTGGTTCCCTCATTTGATTTTAAAAGAGGTTTTGTTTTCTAATCGCGATTGTACTGATGAGTCTACATTATACAGTCTTACTTACTTACATTTTATTTCAGGCCTTCAGAACACTGGATAAGGCTGCATCTCAATTAAAAAATCTCCCAGCGGAGTTTGAGGACTTTTATATTCGTCGGATGATTATTTATTTAGAAAAAAAACTACACCCCGACCCCACCGTGCGAATTAATACGAAGGATACCGTGCTCAACCAACCGTGTCAGTAATGGACTTTACAGTAGTTGAAGGGAAAGGCAAACGAGATGTCCTGGCGATTTACGAAGGTAAGGATTCTGCTGATAGCGGATCATCTTAAAATACGGTTTTAGACAATCGAATAGTAACCGAATATTCGGTACATCTCTAATCGTTGACATTAGTATATATTATTTCTCCACTGTTTCAGAATTGTGCTTTCAATTTCTGATAACTAATTGTTCCGAAGAATTACAAAATATACTATCGGCGGAAAATGACAAGGATTTTTACCCAATATTTGTCAGGTATGGAGTGTGACGAATTTATTTATCCATTATCTGCGTATTACTACTTTCACATTTATTATATTACTGTTTTCAACTTTATAGCTATATTTCACTCTTCGAGGCTTGCCCTCTCCTGGGCGAAGCAATATTGAATAGACCGCTTTCTGCCTTGGATCGATGTGATAGAGGAGCTCTCCGTGCTTTAATGCACAAATATGAAGACATAAATGCGTCTAAACGGATTGACGGATGTATAGAAGGGAAGCTTTCATTAAAGCAAAATGTTCACGTCAGAATTCATTCATTGCCGGTGTTCCCGGAAACACATCGGCAAGAATTCCCCGGGACGAAAGATATTGGATCTTTTATGTGCATTTTGGGAACCGTTGTCAGAATATCAAGTCCAAAATTACTAGAATACTCTAAATTATATCGGTGTTCAAAATGTAGACAGAGTTTCAATTATGAAGCTCCACTCGAGAAGTACCACTCATTCCCAAGAAAACTAAACAAATGTCCCAATTTATGTGTTGGTGCGCAGGCCTTTCCAGTCGAGGAGAGGGCGAAATCATCAGGAGAAGTAAGCTGTTCCAAGTACCGAGACTACCAGGAAATTAAATTTCAGGTAAAGTTTGCAAAAAATCTTGTACTTCTTTTTCCCTAAAACGAAGTATCATCCAGTATCTGAGTATCTGACAGTGAGTGGTGGTGCTTGATTCTAGGAACAAGTACAAAAGTTGGATTTCGGGACAATGCCAAAATCCTTATTGGTGGTTCTGGAAGATGACCTAGTCGATCAGTGCAAGCCTGGGGATGACGTTGCAATTTGGTTAGTCTTTATTTCTAGTGTGTGCAAGTTAAGTTAGTTGATTAATAACTTTAGTTACACTGTTTTAGTTTAACCGATAAATGCATTATTTTCATTGCTCGTAATTTCTGAACGACAAACCGAATTATTAATTGTGAATATTGATTACAGTATAGTGAAGTGTGGTTGTGTGCGAACATATCCACAATGCCTGGAATTAATTATAACAAATGGTATTTTTTAGTGGGACTCTTGTACCTCGTTGGAAATCTTGCAGACCTGATCAGCGTGCCGAATCTGAACTCTGTCTAAAAGCAAACTATATCCAGGTAAGATCATTTCGGATTTCGGATACATTGATTTATTTTCATATGATTTGAACATTTCTATTTTTAAAAGGTGAACAATGATCAAAGATCATCCGTCACCATAACAGAAGAAACGGAACAATTTGTCAAATCATTCTGGTTGCAACATTGCGATGATCCATTTGAAGGAAGGAATCACATTCTATCTTCATTTTGTCCTCAAGTAATAATTTTCTGTTATAGCAAATTATTTAACATTCCCCTAACCATTTGACGGGACATTACTTCACAGATATATGGAATGTACGTTGTTAAATTGGCCATTTGCGTGATCTTAGCCAGTGGAGTTGGCAAAGAGAGAAACGGTAATCGGGTTCGTGGAGAATCGCACTTGCTTCTTGTTGGTGATCCAGGTACTGGGAAGTCTCAGCTACTAAAATATGTTTCTAAGGTTTGCCCAAGATCGGTAATGACAACTGGAATTGGAACTACCACGGCCGGACTGACCGTGTCTGCAGTAAAAGTATTGAATTCAATTAACTATTTTACTTTAAAAATAATACCAAGGACTGTTGCACTTTACTAAATACACCTTGCCTTCCCCAAGGATGGCGGGGAATGGCAACTTGAAGCTGGAGCCCTTGTGTTAGCCGACGGCGGAATTTGTTGCATAGATGAGTTTTCGTGTATAAAGGAACATGACCGTACGAGCATTCACGAAGCGATGGAACAACAATCCATCAGTGTCGCGAAGGTTTGTTGTAGTTAAATCCAATATTCGAATTTCCAGTTCACTTCACACAAGACAAAACCAGAATATACACCCTTCCTGTTTAAACTAAATATCTCGTATTCTTTCTGTACCACATGGAATATTTTAGGCCGGAATGGTTTGCAAACTGACAACACGCTGTACTATAATTGCTGCAACGAATCCTAAGGGAAAATACGACCCGAATGAGTCACTGCCAGTGAATGTTGCATTGGCTAGTCCATTGTTATCGAGATTTGACGTTCTACTGGTCCTACGAGATGCTCAGCATGAATCCTGGGACAAGTTGGCATCTATATATTTAGCTTAAATTAACCGGAGCTAAACTAATTTCTAATTTCGTTGTTTTTTGCTACACCTAGTTTGGTTGCTGATTTCATTTTAGGGGGCAAAGACCCACTGGCCAGGCCTGTTGAAGCTCCTGATTTATGGAATATTGACAGACTACAGTCATACATTGTTTTAATTAAGGTTATACTTTATTTTTATGACAAAAATTTGATACTCCATCCGATCCTTGTATATGATTTGTCTCACAGGAATTACAACCCATCATGACTCCTGAAGCGAATGAAGTGCTTAGTAATTACTATCAATTTCAACGAAGATCTATCGAGCGAAATGCTGCTCGCACTACTGTTCGTCTGTTGGAAAGTTTGATACGATTAGCAGAGGGCCACGCCAGACTTATGTATAGAGATAAGGTCACTCTTCATGACGCTATTTCAGCGGTTACACTCATTGAGTCAACAATGCAAGGATCGTCATTGGTCACGGAAGTAAACAGTTTACATACTGCCTTCCCTGACAACCCTATGCTGGAATACGAAAACCAAGGTGCGATATCAATATTTCTTACATCTATTTCTACTTTCTTGATTTTGGCTGGGTATTTCTTTTTTTGAGTGCATTTTGTATTGATTCAAAATGAGAACCAACAGTTCTGGTATTTTGTGTGTTCTTTAATTATAAGTTTAAGTTTTCTTTATTTTAATCAGCCCAAACAATTTTGGGGAAGTTGGAACTTGGCCATTTATGGGAAGCTGAATGTATATACCTTGACAGCTTGAAGAGTCAATTGAGAAATTCAACTGACAATCTAAAGAAACGAAAATTAAACTGAAAGCCAGACAACCTACCTCTTAGGAATTTACAATAATTGTAAATTATCATAATATACAAAATAAAGCATTTCAATTTGTTCGTACCTTACCGAAAACGAAAACTGAACACAATAAATTTATTTGCCCGACTAATTCGGTGCCGGTGACTGATTGATTGATTGATTGAGTTTATTTCTGTGTTTGTACAGAAATAAAATGCCTGTGCACACATCGGACTCTGGCGCACAGGCATAAAATTCTTTTGAAATTGTATTTCTCCAATTTTCAATAATCATCGCGAGTGTGACAGACTGTCGCACTAAACCTAAACTAACCTGAACTAAACTAAAACTAAACTAACAGTGTATGATGTGATGCAGATAGTGGAGACAAAGTCCGAAACACTACTAGGCAGACACAGGACATAGAGTACAGTCAACAAGAATATTTCTAAGCGTAGTAGTACGGGCTTCCCATCTGCTATTCTAATGTTCCATTCCCCCGGCCTGGTATATCTCAGCCTCTTTTCTTATACTGCACTGTGAGGTTTTTACCTCGCATATGCAGGGGTTTCTCCCGCTTCTGATTTCGTAAATCCCCAATGGGGCAGGGAATTAGGGTACCACGGGGATTTTTAATTTGACTGAGCCATTTCAGGTAAAAGTTAATAGTATACTGATATAATATTCTCGATCTTTATGGCATTAAATAAATGATTCCCTGACTCTGATATGATGTAATATAGCTGGGTTGCTCATTTCTACTCGCCTTCTCCTATTTAATGTTGATTATAATTATAATATTGTGTTTCTGTTTTTGACTACAAACGACGTGTATCATTATGATGTGTTGCGTAAGCAAGACATTATATGTGAATGTGTTGTCCGTCCGTCTGTCTGTCCGTCGACACTTTTCATACAGTAAACGTTGACGAATTTCAACGAAATTTTCAGGGTAGGTACACAAGGTGACAAGACACGGCAAGTGTTAATATGACCTCCCCAGGTGACCTCTGACTAAGGTCACCAGAGGTCACATGCTGTTAATGTCGACGGATTTCAACGAAATTTACAGGGTATGTACAAGAGGTCACAAGAATCACGAAGTATTAATATGGCCCCGCCGGGTGACCTCTGAGGTCACATGCAGTAAATGTTGACGGATTTCAACGAAATTGACAGGGTAGGTACACTATTATGACTCTAACTCTCTTTTTTGCTTTACACCAAGCATTGCAATAGTCAAAAGTTTATTTAGACAGACCGTAGAATCGAACTACGACTTCAAACATGCCGGGTTTGCGTGCAGACCACTACACTAAACTGTCCGCCTTTGAGCATTGCAATGAAAACTTCCCTATGAAATGACTGAACCACGAAACGATGGGTTACAACACAAGGTCACGAGAATCACCAATTGTTAATATGACCCCGCCAGGTGACCTCTGACCCAAGGTCAAAGTTGCTCGAAATGGCCTGAAACGTTTTTAAATGCAATAGAAAGTGGGTGTCAGAGGGTGACCCCAACCCAGGTCCATCTACCTATACGCAGTACCTGTGTTGCTATGAAAATGTCTATTTATTTGGTATTGGGCGACACATATCTACTCGGTATTACTGAGCGTTTATATTTCTCTTAATCATCTCCTTGTGGCTTAATCGGGATCCGAACATTGACAACAGCTAATTGAAAGCTGATCTGGAGTAATAAAATAAATTAACTATCTTGCTCAAGGATCATTGTGTGTAGTGTGTAATAATGTATTAATGCATTCACCAAAATGAGGTGAACTCAACCTGAATAACAGGGTTGCGGGATTTCTCCCTCGTGATTGGCCAAAAGACAAAGAATGTGTGATATCTGAATTCTGTCTTCGTACAGCTCAACGCAGAATACCTTAATTATACCCTGAGCTCAACGTACTCTGTGGATGGAGTCAACCCTATGGTTGTTCCCGGGCTAAGATACCCCAAACTTTTATGGGCGGGTATTCCGTACATGCTTGAATTAAATCGCTAGAAGTTCTTGCTGTTTGTTGTGATTGTGATCATTAGCTCTAGGTCTGGGTCATTCAGTTTGTGCTTAATTTGAATATTTTGAATGGTAAATGTCAAATGTAATAATTATTAATTATGAGTGGGGAAGCAGGGGAAGGATTAGAGATGGAGGTTCCGTCCAATTCCATAGTTTGTACTGGACTCGACGACGGGCTGAATAAAAAACAATTCCTTTTGGATCACTTCTCCCAGTTCGGAAAGATTGTTGGCGTTAATTGTAGTAAAGCCAACAAATATGCAATCATTCATTATACTAATCCGGTAAGTACAATAAGAATGTGCCCTTTTTATATTTTTATATATAAATATATGAAATTATGGTATTCGTATTTGCAGTACAATTTTTAGGGGTGAGTATATAGAGATAAATATTGTGGTGATAGGATTTCACTTTTTCACACATTGGAACCGCTAAAGTTTTCCATATTCTTTTAGTTTTTTGACCACAAAGCCAAAGTCTTAGAATGCCCTGAGATTAATTTCTGTGTGATGAAAAAAAAACTGTACCGAAGCTAAACTTTGACATCACAGATGACAGAAATCAATTTTTGTTTCTGTTTTTTAGAAAATTATTTAATTATTCGTGTAAAATGATTTAAAATTCCGAAATATTTTCACAAGGGTTCACAGTTGAGTCAGCTGAAACGGGACTCGGTGTTTCGAATTTTGGCTTAGGTAGATTCTAGATTGTTGAAGACTAGATTGTTGAAGACTAGATTGTTATAACTTCCCGTTCATGCACGGACGAAGCCGAGAAATTTTGGAATTTTAAATTCTGAGATTTTGACTCCTTGGTCAAGAGTCAAGAGAAATTCAGCAGTTGCAATAAGTCCGATTCCATTTTTTTTTTTTAAACTAAAATATTTATTCAGTCTCCGTTTTCCATCGAAAATTGCCCATAAGACACAGAATACAAATTAAATTTTGTTATAGAACTGTTCCTACAATTCCAACAACACGAACCTCCTCACCAACACAATACTTAAAAATTCCGTAAGAATTTCGATCGAAACTTATATAAATTCCTAGTATTTCTTTTAATTAATAAAAAAATTAATTTTTATATATATCCAATAGTTATTGTCATCGTTTTATTTTGTTGGATAAACATAAAGGCTTTTTTATTTGGTCAGTCTTTCTAGAATAAACTGGTGTAAACAAGAGGACCATGTTTGATAACAAGAATCATAGCAATAATAAACTTCTGTAGAAAACATAATAATAATAAATAAATAGGCGAATAATTCACATTTAATGCCAAATACTGCAATATCAAAAGAAGACATAATAATATAGACGTTTGTTGGTCAACCAAATTCTCAATCCGTCTTTTCTTCAACGGCTCCGTGTCTTTGATTGATTTAAGCTTAGCTGGTAGAGAGTTGAGCAGACAAATCGCTCTATATTTGTAAATTGCCTGAAAGAACGCACTCACAAGGGGAATAGTTAAATTTAATTGCGCCGACAAAGATAGAGGTATGTGCTGTTTGGGCGAAGACGTTCCCGAAATGTAAATGTAGCCTCGGACACCTGGCAGATTTAGTCCATGGGTTTATAAGTAGCGTTTTCTCTTGGTCTTGGAAATAATAAATATTATCTTTGTTTATGACATTTCTTCACACAGCGAAGACATTCATTGGGTTTCTTGGCTATTTTCCTTACCCCTCACCCTCAGTATCGTTTTAGGCTTGGCACTGACTGTGTTAGTATGAAATTATTAGAAACGATGCGGGAGAAACTGGTTTTACAACAAACGTCCACCTTTCTTTGACGGCTGTAAATAACATTACAGTTCTCGTATCGAATTTAATAAAGTTATAAATAGCTTAGAATTCTGTTTCATTTTTTTCACAGACAACACTAAATTGTTTCTCAGAAAGTTCTCAGTTTGGTATTTATTCAGTTTCGATAATTGTATTATTACTAAATTGTTTCATTTAGTCGAAAAATAGTCGAATTGATTAATTATTTCATTTGAATCTGTTTTGCAGAACGACGCCAAAACGGCAAAGGAAAGCTCTGGAAGGCTTGACCCTGATTTCGCAGCAGTGGATATTTTCTTTAGTGCTAAATCCCTCTCTGGTGCTGGTACAACTTCTCAAGCTGCATCTGTGAAGAAAGTTTTGCCGAAACCAATTCAAGCTGCCGGACGGATATTAACAAGATCACGAAGTGGCATGCTTACGAGGCAAATATCTACCTCGGCAAAATCTGCAGTGAAACCACTAGTTTCTCCAAAACTTCTAACTAAAACTGCGAAAGTTCTCCCTGGTGCCAGGTCACCCATTCGTTTAAAGAGAGCTTTTCCCCTAGCTGCTCCCAAGAGTGTGCCTGGAACCACGTCTCCCGACCATAAAAGTGATAGTTGTGAAGAAGGAGAAATCGTCGATTCTCCTGAAAATCAAAGTAATACAGACATTGACATTGAAGATCATCAAGAATCCCAGTCAGCTCCTGGAGTATTTGGTGATTCGCAGCAAGTTTTCAAGTTTACTCTGCCGAAATCCTCAAACGAACCTATAAAACCTGTTTTTGGGACCACATTACCAAGAATCGAAGGTCTTCCATCAGTTCAATCTTTATTTCCAACTAATACAACTGACGTTAAAGAAGCTATAAAGCCAAGTTCGTTTGGATCTGAGAATAAGATACATAATGTTGAACCCCGGGGATTAAATCCTACTGCTTTTGAATTTAAAATGCCATCTCCTGCTCCCGTACCAATCCAACAACGCGCCGATGTGAAGTATGAGAAGATGTTTGGTTCGACCTGGGGTGTCCAAGGCACGAGGACACCTCCAAAACGCACAAATATACCAACTTCTCTTACGACTGAAGATATACAAAAACATTTTGAATCGACACCCTCTCCGTCGAAGAGGCAACCCAAAGCAGATACGAATGTAGATCCAGATTTAACTGCTTCGGCAAATGCAGAATTACAGGATTTGCTATTCAAGAGAAGTTCTACTTCAGATGAACGATATCGAATCCTTGAAGCAAGAGATAAATTTATTCGTATGAGTGAGTTCTTATACATTTCTTATATATGTTTCGTTAATTTATCAATCTGCAGTTTTGAAATTCTGGATATCTTCCATGAACAGAAAATCCTAAGGGCAAAATAAGGGTGGAACTTGCTGTGAGACTCATTGGAACTTGCCCGGACATGTGCCCGGAAAAGGAACGCTACATGCGTGAAGCTCAGCGTCAACTATCCATTTATGAAATGGTCCCTGGAGGTGTAAGTCACTTTTTATTCTAATTAAATTTTATATGATTCAATTTTACTCTTAGGACTCGTTAGAGGTTTAGGCAGATCTCTTGAAGTGGTTATTTCAATCAAACGTAAACAGTCTGTACGCAACTAAGATTTTTGCTAGACAGAACTCAATATTCTTGGTCTAATTGACTTAAAAAACTACTGAGGGATTGATATTCAATTTTAAATTAATGTTTATAATAACTTTACAACAGGACTATGAAGTTGATCACACTACAGCTGTGAAAGCCTATTCTCGAAGCTCAGCTGATCAAGAGGAGCCGTTATCCCATGAACTTCGCTCCGGTCCAGTATTAGATCTCACTATAAATTATTTACTCCATAATATAGTTGTCCGTTGTGAGAACGAAGATGAAAACCTATCCGAATGGTACAATTTTGTTTGGGATCGAACTCGAAGCATACGAAAGGACATTACTCAACAGCAGCTATGCGATTTGCAAGCCGTCTCTTTGATGGAAAAATGTGCACGTTTCCATATATTCTGCTCATCCAGACTTTGCGAATTGGACAGACATTCATTCGACCCGAAATTGGATGATGAGAATCTTATGAAATGCCTACAGAGTTTGGAACATATGTATGCTGATCTACAGCTAAAAGGGACTCGGTGTCCAAATGAACCAGAGTTTAGATCCTACCAAATCCTTATGAACTTAAATGAAGGAGATATTCTGTGGTTAGTATTCTTAATTACTTTAAACTTAAATATTGTAGAAAAATGTCAGTATACAAATACTAATAATTCCAATGCCATTTTCAGTCAGAAACACTTAGTGTTACCATAGATGGTTCATGTTTAATGTATGTGTTTGACATACTTTAACTTAAGTCTAACATTAGATAATGTAAGGATATTTTCGGTGAGTGGATATTCTAAAATGATATTCCCGTAAAGTGTTTTTCAGAGAACTAAAACAAAAGGAGGAATGGTTTATGTTATGTTTAATGTAGGTATTTGACATTGCACTTAAGTCTAAATATTAGATATTTAGATAACGTAAATATATTTTCGAAACTGCCCTTCTCCCTGGTTTACGATTTTCGATGAGTGGATATTTTAAAATGATATTCCGGTAATGTGTTTTTCAGGGAAATACAACAGAAGGAGGAGTGGGTGTTGAACTCCCCTGAAGTACAACTAGCTCTCAAAATTCATTCAGCCATATTCGACAAGAATTTCGTAGCTTTCTTCCGATTAGTACGAAAAGCGTCATTTATGACGGCTTGCATCTTGCATCGCTACTTTTACCAAGTTCGTCTCAAAGCCCTGAGAACAATCATTAAAGCACATTCTGTTCCACCAAAATTTGAAGCAACCGTAAGTATCATCATTTTTAGCCTAATAATTTAAAATCAAAGTCTCTACTTCCAACCTCATATAAAATATACTAAAACATTCTTTCAGTCATTGAATGTTTTTAGTTTTCTGTAATTAGTAAGATGTAAAATAAGTTCCTGGGCCAAATCAATTTGTTTCTAAACTAATATAGATGAGTATGACTACCATTCAACAAATGCTCGGATACGGATCTGGCACTAACGACGACTTTCTGTCTTTCTGTAACGATCATGGTGTCATCTGTGATCCAATGACGAATAGATTCACCGTTTGCAAAAAACAGTTACAAATTCCTGAAACTCCAGTCATCCGAAGAGAGCGAGAGCTAATTGACTCTAAACTAAGCCATCCTGTAAGTTTTGTACGGATTTTTAATTTACGGATTGGCGAGACCCTGACTATTTCAATTTTATTATCAGGTCAGTGAAGCAATAAATGGTTCACCTTTGGGGTCCAACCCGCTACTATCATACGCTCCTAAATCTAGCTTCGATACCGATGGTTATCTTACAGAACGTGCCATTTATCTGCCCTCAAAAAAGGGTGCTGTTGAACCAAGATCATTCCAAAGTCCACAGTCTATTCAAGTCATTCAAACACAAAAAGTTCAACCGAAATCCGTACCTCAGGTCGGACAATTTGGAACAAGTCTCCTAGGAGAGGAAACAGAATTGGATGGAAAATCCAGGTTGCCATCCCCATTCCAGTCTGCAATAGTAAGATTTTGCATTGAAGTGAATTGGTTTAATTATACCAGTAAGCATTTGATATTCAATTTTCTCTGAAGTTGGTGCCTGATGTCAGATATGGGAAGCAGACAATTGAAGAAGTCATTCAAGAGAAAACCACAGAATTATTGGAACAATGTATCAATGCCGAAGTTAGTGAAATTGGGAAAGGAGCCATTTCCACGTGTATGTACATGAGACAAGTTGAATTTGAGAAAGACTTAAAAATTACTTCAAATTGGATTTCGGCGGAAACGTTGAACCGAGTAAGCCAATATAGTATTTAAGCCGGGACCACATGGTCCACATTTTGTAGTGATAATTCCCCCAGTTTCTTATTTTCTGGTTGTAATTTAGCTGACATTCTTGTTCTTATAGATTGAAATCCAAGTTCTCAGAGATACGGTGAGAGAAGTCAGTGCAAATGAAATTAACACCGCGCGGTTAACAGATGCACTCTCCATTTCCATTCAGAATGAAATGTGTAATGCTGTAATTTCCAGCACAATATCCGAAGTGTGCTCTCAAACTCTGATAGAGAAGCAGGAGGAAGAGTAAGTCATTTCCTTGACAGTAGCTTAGTAATCAGTTTCAGTCGTCACTACGTATTTACATTCGGGATTAATTTTTGTTCAAATCCAATTCACCAAATTAATGAAGTGATTTTTTTTATAGTCGTAGCAGTGTCAAGAAGGCGACTGAAAAGTTGAATCTAGTCTTACTTGCTCATTGGTTTCGCCTATGGCGGAAGAATACGTTGGAGAGGAAAGCGGAGAGAATTTATATTGCACAAAAGCGACAGCAGGATCTCGAGAATTTTCCACCTACCATGATTTTGCCAATATCACCGGAAGCTATTCTGAATGCGTGGTCTGGCTGCCCTCTTACCACTCATAAAATTGTCAAGCGTTCATCCGTGGTTGACGTTGTTGGAAGTAATTATAAATGCGTTGTTACTTTGTCGTTGTGTGATTAACTAACACTAAATTGTTTTTATAATTTGTTGCAGGATCGATTGATTTGTCGAAGTCATTTGCCAATTGCTTGAAGGAAAATACTCCATCAGTTCTCTATTACTTTCTGGATCCTCTAAGGTCTCAACTTCCGAAGTTTCATGGGATTGACACCATACTCAACGCAAATATTATGAAGCCAGCGATTTTCAATATTATTCTTATGAGTGAATTCGGATCGCTCGACCATCTAGCAAATTGGTTTTGGAGCAGTGTGTGTGCGGATTGTGCCGAAACAAGTGATCCCAATGTTGTGTTGTATTCATTGCAGATGAGAGGAAGAGCATGTTTTATTGCTTTTCAAAAGTTTGCCTCTCAAGAAGCCTGGAACCGGCAGAGTAATTATCCCTTATCAGCCTCCGGAATAATTATATTTTTGAGGACTGAGCGGGACAAGGAATTTCTCGGTGGCTTGACTCACTATATGAATAAACCAGCTTCGGTGCTTATCTTAAATATGTCCTCGCTCAATGAAGCACACATTTATAAGGCAATTCACATCAGTGAGCTCAAAAGGCGAGGATTGTCCCGATTTATTGCCATTTCACACTCAGAAGAGAATAACCTACCGGAGGCTACCTCATCGCTCATCAAGTTTCTTCCTTGGATCGGTTCAACTTTAGTTTCCGCAGAATTGGATAGACCTGTAGCGTTTCCACATATAGAAGTTTTACTCCGGACTTTACTAGAAGACGTTTTTCCAAAATGTATAACCCGGATATCTTGTCCTTCTTCACTCTTTGCAGCTCATAATGCATTCATTGACAAAATTCGACATTGTTTAATTACTGGCCACGTCAATGAAGGTTTGGTACAAGACAAAATAACATCTTTAATTTTGGAGAAATGGCCAGAACTGGAACCCAATTTCCCTCCGAATGAATCACAATCACTCAATCCTGAACAACTGGAAACATGTTTAAACCATTTACGTCTACCAACTCCTGAGACGCTGCCTGACAGCTTCCATTACCCGGTTCGACCAGGTGAAGAAACTGAAAGGGATGGTAAAAAATATGCTCGTGATTATGTCCTAGGTCTGATCGACGAGAAAACATCAAATTTAAATCTATTGATCAGGTAAGCTCCGTGTGAATGTCTTACTGTTATAATTGACCTGAAGTTCCATTTTTATATTTTTGTCTATTAGATTAGATGACTTATTGTCGCTAACGTGGAGCCCTGAGTCGTGGAATACACTAATCAAGGTTGGTTTTCGTCTAAACCATACGATGCAATCCACAAAAAGATCTTTTCTATATTGTTTTGATTTCGTTAGATTTGCCAAATGTACGGGTTGGACTGCTTGGAATCACATCTTCAAAATTCTAAGTTACGTATTTGTGTTGCCTTTTCCGACTTACAGTCACTTCAGAAACCGATCGAGGACAGGTGTTCAAAGTGTTCTGGTTCCGGGCGGAAACGACCTTCAGAATTGGAATTAGATGAATCCACATCACATTCACAACCCAAATGTCCCCGTCAACGAACGCCAGTTAGCTCTTTACTGAACGGACTGCAAGATTTCATTCGTGAGGTGAAACTTGAGAAACAGATTCCAGTGCATCCGTCAGTTCATCTTCCAGAGGTTGACAGTACCCCATAAAGTTATACAATTTCAATTTTATAAAATATTAATAACTTTATAATATAATATATAATATATATGCAATTACTATATGTAAAGGAATTAGCAAAGCGTCTTCCTCGATTCACAAGGCGGGAAGTAATAATATTGAATTGTATGATTATGTCGTATAACTTTGACATGAAATAATAATAAACCTTATTCTATTCTATTGTATTGTATTGATAATGATCTAGCATATGTTAGAAAAGTTGATCAACACTTCTACACCTTCGCGGCATTGCCCTTAAAGTTACAATATCGCCAACATCCTTGTGGTATTGGTATCATTTTAAGCCTCGAATCGGATATTCGTTTCAGCGAGGGAGTGAAATCAAACAGGTCTAGATCATAATGGCACACCTCGTATGTTACTGCCGTTTCTTATTTGATTTGATACTTTACTTTCATTTTGGTAAACAACACATGACACATGAAGATGTGCGAAGTGAATGTATTTTGTATACATTCGTAATCGTGTGATTTTGTTAATGACTCCTTTAAAATAATATAGAAATTTCAGGAACCTTGAAAAACTGGACATCATTTAAAGATGGAGCTAGACCATTGAAATATTTAATTTAAAGAGAAAGATGTACTCCCTCTGATACTCTGGACTTGTGGTTGTCAGGTTTCACTTCAGCATGGCATGGCCCATTTGGTTTAGAGCAAGTAGTTCTAAAGTCTAAAATGGAAAACTTTAATCAGATCAGAAGCATTTTATTTTTTCCTACATGGTATGTCCATACTTTAGGTCTCACAATTCAATTCAATTCAATTCAATGAGTTTATTTACGTGTTGCTGATATATAGCATGAATTACAATCCAATTAGTAAGAAATTGAATGAACAATTGAATGAACACATTGAATGAACGGAACATGGTGGCCAGCTTTCGTCTTCTTCGGTGTCCCACTCTTTTAATCCGAACCATTTATAGCAGTAATACTAAAATTTTAAAACAAATAGGTACTTATCCTCAACCTTTTTGTGCGTTGTTGTAGCGTTTGCTGATTCGAAGATACCGCTAATGTAACGACAGTGATTATAGATTTTTACATGGTGATTTCTCTTTCGTTGAGTGGAAATATTTTATTTCTCGATCTCTTTGTATAACAGTGCAAGCAACAAGAAAACTTAATACAATCAGACGCACGAGCTAAACACAAAAACGCACAATGAAACAACGTTTACCTAATACGCTGTTGTAAATTAAACGAAACTGGTCGAATTCTATAAATAATAATTCTGGACATTTAAGGGTGGTTTCAAGGTCACGGTTGCCCTGAAAATTGTACAGATCCCGGGTACATTTATCAGGCTCTCATTTTTAGGAAATACCAATAATGGAAATAGTAAGTAACTTCGCCAAACAGTTTGGGAATTGGGGTATGATGCATTGTGACTTTAGATTGAAAAAGAGAATTTGATCGTTTCCGTATTTTCAAATTGGCTAAAAACGATGAAATAACCAACTGAGTCTATTTAAAAAAATGTCAGTAAGCTGATTTTAATTTTAATGTGCTTACTGCTGGGTTGCCGGTTGGGTTACCCTTCTCCCTCTATTCCAGGCTGAACTAACCTCAACTAGTTGAAATGTGTCCACGAGGGCTTAACGATGGCGAACCGCTCTACACTGAAGGAAAAGTCGGTAACTACTAACTCGATATTTAAGGTAGAGCTGGATTTTTTAATTTATTTCTATTCGACGCACGTGCGAGGTGTGAGTGTGAAGTGGAACTGATTTGTAAACAGAATGAATTCAAAATGATCTCGTCCCGCCCTATGCGCGCGCCGACGTCCTTGAACGTAAAGCCAGGTGTCGATACTACGAATGATTTACAACTTTACTATCAAAATTACAATAACAAAATAGTATTTCTACTACTACTACGGTGCGTACGCACGCGCACCACTGACATATTTTTACTACACACGTGCATATTGTATTCATTCAAGTCAAGACTCCATTCATTTGGCTCCTTACATTGTTGCGATTACAAGCCAATTTAAATTCTTCTACTTGAGGTTTTTTTAAACAGTACAGGAATTTAACACAAGACGATTAAACGCACCGCACGGAGTTACAAGTTTCTTAATTAAACCTAAAAAGTGAATTAAACGAATTAAGGACTGCTTGGACAACAAACTACTATATACGGAGATGTGCGTGTAATTTTTTAGGTTGACTCGACTATCCTACCGGTCCGCTTGTCCTTTCGGTCTGAAAATTTGTATGATGATTCCTAATGATGCCAGGCAGGAGGGTAAATTGCTTATAAAAATTTCATAATCTTAAAAATAATGAATTCCAGAAGTCATATGGAAAAAGGGCAGTATAGGAGGAAGGCAGAGTGTGCTGATTGAACGTCCAATAAGGGAGAGTGTGCTGGCGGTAACTCCTATGGTAATGTCCGATGGTAACGTTCCGTGGTAACTTCCTTATGCATGGTAACGTCCTCTCAAAGTACTTTTTGTACAGTTAGGTTAGGTAGGTCAAGCCCAAGGGAGCTAGGTGGAGTGGATAGTCCCACTTGCGGTAGTTTTTCATTAATTCTTCATGCGTGATATTCCTTCACGAAAATATGTGAGGACATGTTTTGAAGAATTCGTGTTGAACTAAATTCAATTTGCCACTGAAATTGTGTTGTGTGATCTTCTTTTAATGAAATTCTCAAAAAGGAAGACCAAATTTTCGAAAAAAAAAAAAAATTTTAATGAAATTTTGAAGGTACTTGTTTTTCTTAACCATTTTTACATTTTACGATTAGCGAAGGGTATTTTCGATATAACGGTTTTTAATTTTGCACTACTCCGCAAGCCCAACAAGATTACTAGCATACGACATTTTGAGGGTTTGCGAATTTGCACCAGTCAAAATGTAAACGCGGGTAAGCAGGTGACTGAGAGTTCAAATTGGGTTGAATACGTTTTCCATAATTTCACAAAAAATAGCCAATAGTTCAACACATTCAATTTAAAATTTTGGACCGCAACATACACAACTTTGAGCCTCGGTCGAAGGTCACGGAGTAACAACCGTTGTCTGGTGGACGGAAAGACTTTTTCAGTAGTGGCTCAGAAATAATATTTTTTCTGTGAGACCTATAAATTGACCTGGAACCCAAGCGGAAGACCCTCCAGAGACCAGACTAGGGAAGGGAATTAAATTCCCTACTCCAGACATCTTAGGGAACCTGCCCACCAAATTCCAGAAAGGTCAGTCAAGCGGGAGGGTCAATCTAACGGGAAAGGAACCCAAAATAATACACGTCAATCTCTGCTAGTTTGTTGTTTAGAGTGTCCTTAACATGGCAAAATCGGTGGAGTAAAACGGGGTAACTTTTTATACATATAAAACATGATAATTTGGGTAGAGATTTAAGATTTTGTAAACAAGAAAGGATATGACTCGAAAAACAGTACATCTGACGTCTGGTCACCTTATCTTAATTCCTACAATAGTAGTTGTATCGTATATGTACATTTCGTTCAGTCAGAAGAGCCTAGGATGAACAAATTGTCTCCCTTTCATTAGGTTAGGCGGAGCTCTTGACACTTAGGTTTGGATTTGATTCTTTATTTACGTCTTCTCCAGAAGCATTCTCACTTTTGTAAGTATTCCAGCAATTTCAGTAAGTTCATAATTCAAAGAAGTCCAGGAATTTCAAAGAATTCTGGAATTTCCCAAGGCTTTTCTGTCTGATCATATGCGGATCAGATAATAAGAATAGAGGAGGAGCAAGCAGGATAGACTCGAGCAAACCAAAACAATTATGCGATATGATCTGATGGGTAACTCGATCTGGCGGATATCGGGTAACCGCCATCCGTTAGGTAGTAGTAATTAGATAAAATATATTGTAATTTAAAGTAATTGGAGTCACCCGATTTAGCCAATTGCAACATATATATATACTATTACATACATATGTATGTATATACGGGTTGCCCTTACACCAGTACGTTGGGGTTCGACTTTTCGACTAAGATCAATATTCTAAAGGATTTTTTTTCTACTACAGCTGTCTACAGAGGTGCCTTCTATAGATAGACGCCTTCCCTAAGCCAAATCGAAAAGTAGTAACAAAGCACGTTTGACCAAATTGTCGTACGATTCGACCGGACAATTACCGTTCTTCCTCAACCATACCTTTCAAATCTCAATCCAAAATCTTTCACCAACTCCTTCGCTTTACCCCAGTAGCGATGTTTTACGTTTTCCGTTTTAATCCAAAAAAATCCACATTGTGTGGAATTGTCGTTGTCGTGCATGAGAGAAAAAAAGAGTTGATGAAAACATTCCTCTTCCTCTAAACACTTGCCTTATGGCTCTTGCCTTTAAGCATGGATGTTGAATGATGAGTCTGAAATTCGTGCAGGGAGAAATTGTTCACATTGGGAGTATTTGGTTACGAAGAGCAGTGACTCTGGGCAATGCTCTCCTCTGGTTCTCCATACCTTCTGAAGGTCTCCCCCTCCTCCAAATGCCAATCAGGCAGAGTTGGGGGACACTCTACAGACTTTCCCTCACTCCCCCATTCCTATCCTATCTGCAACTCCATCCTCCGCCACCTAGTTCTCCCTCAAATCTTCCAATTTTACAAAATTTTGATGATTTTAATGATTTTTAAATATGATATTTTGGAGATTTAATTGATGTTGAAGATAATTATAAGTTATTAATTGCTTGTCCTTTGTATGGGAGTGGGATGGGTGAGTGTGGAGTAGTACAAGGAGGAGGTGATGGGAGGTATCGGTGGCTTGTGCTCTGTTTTTGCCTTGGGAGTTTGGATTGAGAGGCTTGAATTTGAAGTCGTCCGACCACTCATTTCTGTGAAAGTGGGACGGAGGAAGAGGGTTGAGGCTGAACTGAATTGAACAGAGAAGAAGTCCATCGTCCAGCCAGCCTTTTTATTAACAAACTACAACCTCTCATTTCCGCCTCTTCATCAACCAAAACCAAGCAAAATAATCTCAGATTTTTATACAATCCGACACCGGGTTTCAATTCAATTTCAAAAACAAAATAGATCAACAAAACCTGTGTTGAGGTCAAAAGTGACAGACACGACAGATTCAAAGCTGACCTAGTGTGCAATTGACAGAGAAATGATAGTGATAAGATGATTCACATTTGGCAATGTTATGAACTGAACTATTATGATTGAAAATCAAACAAAACGCATTAAAGTGATGTTATCGTAGTGGGGTGAAACGATAAGACAGATTGAGTGTTAGCTGAATAACTATTAAGGCTTCTGTCTGTCAGCCACAATTTTAATAGCTCCTAAGGAGTTGGTAAGCTGAATTCTTTGATGATTTGTGCACTGACTGTCAACTGTTAGGTTTAAGGAATTTCTATTATGAAATTACTCACAAGTAGTCACCACAACGTACGTACGGTAACAGTACACCGTGTTTGCATGCATGCAAGTTTTAACTATCTTAGACTGCATGGTAACTGTATGGAAAATAAAAAAGGCTGACTCGTAGAAATATCTGTTCTAAAACACTACTCCACAGTGTAAAACCTGGTTTTTTAGTTCCAATTTGCAAGCTTGGATGAATGTAACGTAATTAGTGTGTACTTCTTGGTTGTTTTGCCGTTTAACACAAATAAATTCGTACGATATGCGATAATATCCACTTGCTCTGCTCCAAACTTCGTACTCTTGAGCTTGACTTTTGCACGCACATGTTTTTGCAAACGAGCTTTTACCTAGTCGCAAAAAATGGATTTTGGGGCCTTGTGTTTTTCATCTCCAGATTTCGTTTTTGGGCTAGTTTTTTGAAGAGTACAAAAATTGAACTCACTTGTCTGTCTGAAATTCTGAGAATCTGAGTTTTGTGTCAAAAATGATTAACTGGAAATTTTGAAAGTGTCACCTCTACAACAGGGCACATTTGACATACATTGGAGTGCATGGGAAAAATTGGAAACCCCTTTCAGAGTGAGTGGCCTGTTAAAAGAAATGTAATGTACTGACATTTTGTAACCGAAAGATGGTTACTAGCACTCCTAACAAGATACAAGATGCTATCACAAGTAACCTCTTGGATTGCGGGGTGAAATCCATCCGTTGCTCGTTTGTTGTACTAATTAAAATACTATTTAATACAAATTACTTTGTGAAAAGCCCTTACTTTACAAACGCCTATGCATAGAAGAGAATGGGGTAAAAGTGAGACTTTAGATGAGCCAGTAGAGGCAAAAGACAAATATTGTTTACACTACTGAGCGGCCATTATGTTCAAAAACTTGGAAACTGTGTTGCACTTGCCCTCTGTGTGCTGTATCGTGTTTTTATAGTACTTTGGGTACCTTCCTTAGGTCAAATGGAAATGAATCCACGATGAAGATAAATTGAATGTTAGTTAATTGTGCGTATAGTATAAGATTGCAAGGACGGACCGAACAGAATAGTTCAACAACAGGTCAACGAAAGAACGTTTTCCTGGATATATATACGTTTGCCACGTCCACCGCGCTTTTATTTATAAATTCTTCAGTTACATATTTCAGGAAAATTTATTCAGGCTCCTCAGAAAATGATGTTATAGTAGAGTTCAGAATAGTCTATGCGGCTACTATAAACTCTAATTGCGCATAATCGACTGTTTCTATAATTTTATTGAAAAAAAATTCAATAGTTCTGTATTTGTATACTTTGCAGACCATCCACTTCACTTGTCCTAGAAATTCAGGATAATGGCGACGCAACAAACTGTTCAAATTGCTGGCCAACCCACCATTATTGCTCCAGCTGGTCAGTTTCTAAGGGCTCAGAATGTGATTCCTACGGCCAATATTGTACAGAATGGAGTTGGAGGCACCATCGTTACCACAGGTGGGGTTAAGAGCACTTTTTACTGGTTTTCTCACTGAACTGGGACAGTGTGGTCAAGTTGACATTCGATTTCATAATATTAATTTTATTCGTTTTCAGCGTCTGGTCAAAACATGGTACGGGCCGGAGTTCCACAAGTCGTCCAATTTCCCATCCAACAAACTATTCCTGTACAAATTCCAATTACTACGGCCAATGGGCAGACTATTATTCAAACCGTTCATATCCCCATCCAAACATTAGCTAGTGCTATTCCGAATTCTGGAATTATCCAAGGGGGACAGATTCAATTTATACAACCTCAGTTGACACAAGTAAGCGCACATTCTCTGCTTTGATTTGTCATTTAATCTTAAAATTCTCACAACTATTGTTGAATCGGCGTAAGTTGCGAATTTCATGACATATTTTTTCAAAGACTTTTTTTTACATTTCAATCAAGACTTGTAAAAGCACACTACTATTAAATTACAGTTTATTTTTAAAAGTAGAAAGTCGAAGAAATTCGACAATCAATTTTGTAACTCAGACTTACCCGTTTCGAGATTACATTTAAAATGGCTTGTCAGCATGGGAGCTCTGCTTTGTAGCAGTTGCTTCCACTTTCGTATCATTACATAGGTACTACGCGTCAGATTACATTTTTCTGGGTAAACATCCTAATTTCTCCTTATTACTGTTTAGATACCACAACAGCAATTGGCTCAGGTCATTACTCCCTCCGGCCAAATTCAATTGGCTCAGATACAACCGGCCACAAGTCAAGGTGGAACAATGACAAATTGGACACAAAATGCTAATGGCACAATCACCATCCAGGTATTTCACAATATTTGTTAAGGATTATTATCCGCGAAGGATTATTATAAATTTCGTAGGCTCATTCGCCTTCGCCTTGCGGACAGGGATATAGAAAAGCTAATGATTAGTTAGGTCCGTCCGTCCGTGATTACTTATTGTTTACCTACATTTATATATTAATGTTAAAGTTATGTTTCGTATTTAGACGTCTGTCGGAAACGACCAAAACAATACAGCGGGGTCCCAACAAGTATCATCGACAACGCAAGCGTCAAATGGTGTGACATCTACAACACAAACTGTAGTTACCGCGCAAACTCAACAACAGCCACAACAAATCACGCTGCAAGGGTCCAACCAGCAATTCACAGTGATACCAACTATGGGGCAAACACTCGGCCAATCTATCGGACAGGTACCTTTACATCTAAAGTTGTATGCTAATACCTAATACGTATACCACGTACCAGTTACCTTTACTGAAATTGGACATTTTTACTATCCTAGGCAATACCGATACAAAACATACCTGGTCTCGGAAACGTGCAATTGATTCCAGCAGGAACCTTAACGTTAGCTGGTCAAGGCCAGAATCTAACTCTGCAGCAAGGAAATCACCAACAAATTCTTCAAGCAATTCAAGGCACCCCTCTTCTCACGGGTTTGCAAGGCTTGGGTAAGTATTTTATTTTTTACATTCCTATCTTTCGTTTTTCTAATGCCAACTGAATTTGTTTTTGAGTGATGTACAGCTATACAGTTTGTTTGCAAAATCAGTCGACTGAACTATTTAGCCTGAGGCTTTATTGTGTTGGGATAGATTTATTAATTATCCGTACTGCAAATTGCAAAGTTGTTTGGACCCATCCGAGATTCTAACCGTGCAACTATTATTGTAAAAAGGTTGACAGAACATAATTGCTGTGTCGCATACAATTAGCTTTACTGTACACACTCCATATATTATTTTCACATTCACACAATCTTGGCAGGTGTAAAAGTTTGGTAAGATGTAACTGATTTTTTGAATCACTTTTTATAAAGAATGGATAACGGGCAATTCTAATTCTTGTGATGTTGGCGGCTTGCGTGGCCGATATTTCAATTACGGTAAGAATTAGCGGAAACGAATGGTATCTACCGTATGTGTTGGCAATTTCTAAAATAAATTTTGTTGCCGTGTCATTGAACCTTAACATTCTTTGAAAAGTCGACACAAGTCACTCCGTACTTTTAATTTAATATGCCAAAATAATTAGTTGTGCATCTGTCTAAAAGTTAAAACGGTTTAAAAACATTTGCTATATTCTGAATTTATACTGATTTCAAGGGCAAAATGATATAATTGTGTATTGGTTTCACATACACTTTTCGACTTCGGGATACCTCCTTAATAAGAACCAATATTTAATTGATAATTATAGGTGGGGCTCAACAGATTCAACAAGACCCTCTTGACCCTACAAAATGGCAAGTAATCAACCAAAGTCCTCTTGTAGTAACTACAGCCCTGCCCAACGGGGGCACTGTAACGACCATAAAAACAGATCTAGACAAACCTAAGACTAGGTTAAGACGTGTTGCTTGTACCTGCCCGAATTGCACTGATATCGATGCAAGGTATTGTCCGGTTTTTGAAGTTATATTAGTTCATTGTATCCAAGGATTAATAATACTATATCATATGTGCATTACAGAAATAATGGTGAGAAAAAAAAGCAGCATTTGTGTCACATACCAGGCTGTGGAAAGGTTTATGGAAAAACATCTCATCTCCGAGCTCATTTGCGATGGCATGCTGGAGAAAGACCATTCGTCTGCCAGTGGCTGTTCTGTGGGAAGCGATTCACACGTTCTGATGAATTACAGCGTCATCGAAGAACTCATACGGGGGAGAAAAGATTTCAATGTCCAGAATGTTTGAAAAAATTCATGAGATCTGACCATCTCTCAAAACATATCAAGACCCACACCAAGAACCGTCCCGGAGAATCACCAGGAATAACAGGAAAAATCGAAATCCAGGATAAAATTATTAAGGCGGTAAGATTGTATTCAATTCCTCAGTTATTATAGCGTCACGGTTTAGCTACGATGTGATAATCAGGAAGATCGGTATTAGTGATCTCACAATTTGAAATCAGTATAAAGGAAATGGATCAATGAGATCGAAGTTTAGAGAAGGCAACATTAGATCGATGTTCAGAAAGGGAGGTGTCGTGATCAAAGTTTATAAAAGGGCGTATGTGAGATTGGCAAAGGCTGATGTTAGAACTATTATCTGAAACAATACTTTTTTAATTACAGGAAATCTTAGATTCGAGTGATCCACTTGATGACGATGATATGGACGGAGATGTAGATGATGATGTCGACGGTGAGATGGAAGACCAGGAAACTGAGGAAACAGAGGAAATGATGATCACCATAAATACAGAAGGGGAACAACCAGAGCTTATAATAAATGACTCTTCAATTGAAACTCAGTCATAATGGTGTTTAAATTTACGGCAACCAACAATCAGCTCATATAACATCGGTTGAACCAAATGGGCTACTTTCTAGTACAAAATAGCTTTTTCACTTCTGAAGCGTGTCATTCGTGAAATCAAAAGTTTGCACCTTTTCTTTTATATCCTGTACAGTAGAAATAGTAGAAATATACTGTACATAAGCATTACCAAAACCAACCTCCATTTTTACTCACTTCGCCGTACCAGCTTTTTAAAAGTTTGTGATGTAATGTTGTGTCTGCGATAAGGGTCCGAAGTTAAGACTCAACGTAACAATTAACACCATATTTTTGAAGCACTGGTATGACTTTTTAATAAGTATAATATTAGAATTCGTGTACTTCAGGAGATGCATTATTAATATAAAATAAAATGTAGATCTATCTTAAGTTCGTCTGTAGTGTAATTCTATAGCCACTTTATGAATATTTTGTAAGTATTTACGTATTGTTTAAGATTTAATGTACAATAAATCAACACCCAATACCCAGGTATATTGTGTCACAATAATACCGAAAGGTATTTTTAATTTTGATTTCGAATAAGGGTTACATTTAACTGCGTATAGAATAAACTATAACCTGATCATTTAGATTTTCCCCGAAAATTGTTGTGGACAAGGACGTCGTTCATTGCCTAACGGAACCTAAAGTTTCCAATTTAATCTCGAATCGGAAAAATGTGTCTTGGGATTATCATCCGAACGAGTTAAAATATAATCCTCTACTAAAAACATATCCAATCGAATACTCTGCAATACTCTGTAGCTTTCCGCTAATCCTCTGCAATTTAGTCCCGAGGTTTGCAGGAGCGTAAGGCAATGACTTATGTCAGCAATCGTCGGCAAATACCTGCAACAGCATGTGCAATAAAATTTTAATGTTCTTGACCAGGGGGGTGCAATTATTTCTGTAAATTAGGGCCGGGCACTAAATTGAAGATTTGCAGGATTTATTGCACATATTTACCGACAGTCCGTAATAAGTAATCGCCATGTAAGGGCAGCCGAAATATTTTTTTTCGACAAGAACAATCTCCACTAGTTTTTATGGATTTTCTTAGATACAGTTTGTCATAATCGGTGGCCATCAATTTTGCTTCAAAGACAAGGTGAAGGTGACTTGGTGGATTGAAGTAAAATCGATGGTCACCAATCTGACTAAAGATACCTCAGTAAAACATAAAATTCGGCATGAAGATTATTTTTGTCTAAAATAATAATTTTGCCCGAAGTTTTGGCCAAAAACATGAAACAATGCATTTTCTTCTCGCTTGTAAGATTTGCTCGCGGCACTGCACGCTTCAGACAGTAGCCAAGCGCTGTTTTGCCGTGTCAGACTCTCTATAAGATTCTCTACCAAAGACATATCTAAGGTTTTCTCCGACTCTGTCGCGGCTTTGAAGGAGGGGTAAAAGTTATGGATTACCCTGTACAAAAAAATTAGAGTTTATTCATCAACCTGGAGAAACAAGAGGCGAAGTAATTTTAATTCCAAATTTCAAGTTTCTAGGTTCACCATGAGTTTCATAACTCTGGCTTAACATTTTTTAGGATCTCCGTATCATTCCTCACTCCGCATCACCTTACAAGTTAAGTATTAACTTTCTATTCGAAATCAAAAATGAACATTTGTTATTTCCACAAAATATTAGTTTTACAAAAGAAGTAGTGAGACGAGAAAACCGTTCTGAATCTGAATGGTATTTCTGAAGAGTCGTCCTTAGCAAAGATATTTAATGTTTTAACCCGCAGTCTCATCTTCCTCAACGATTTGGTCAGGATGTGCAGAAGTCCCCGGCGGTAGTTGAAATTGAATATTGTTTTTCTCTTTGTAATCCAAAATTTCCTTTCCTTTCTCTATTAGCTGTTTGTTTAGATTCTCAATGAGTGCCTTCAATTTTTCAGAGTTTGAATTCAATTCCGGAAGAATTTGCTTCACCGTCCGCTCAACCAGAACTCCACCAATCATTCGATAACATTTTCGATCTTCACTGACCACCTGAAGACTCTCTATCACTATCTTGTGCTCCCCGAAATCATTCTCCAGTTCATAAATTTTTGAAGCAATTGCTCGTTGCTCATTCCTGAGCCCGTTGAATCCGTCGAGAATTTCTTGCTGACTTCTCTTCCCACTTGTCTTCCCAGAAGTCATTTTTCAATTGATGTATGATTGTAACGTAATCCGGACCTAGAATTTTATTCATTCAGTAATTACATCATAAATTTATAATTAATCAGGATTACACTTATCTCTCTACTACAATACGGTATTAAAGAGCTGGCTGTCTACACCTATGACCTACACCTAAGTGACCATTGAAGGTGGAAGTTCTCATTGTAATTTAAAAGAAAAAACTGTAGTTTTTTTTAAATCGGTAAACCAATTTAGTACTTAAGGAATTTTTTTGCTCACTGAAGACATGATTATACAAGCAAATGGTATGTGAATCCGCCGGGCCGTGAAGAACAACCATTACTATGTACTACTCTAGAAATTAAAATATTCTCGACCAAAAAAAAAGCCACCTCAACGTACCTCCAAGTAAAAACGCTTGATTTTCAATAAAAGCAATCTTTGTAACGCTACAAAATCCACCGGTTATTTGAACTGTTTTTAAAAATTTTGAATTTGTGAACAGTAGTGATTTTTGATTTTGAATTGTGTGGTTCTAATCTCAAATTTGGTGGGATTTGATGATCAAATCACCCTCGCCTGGTTATGTTCTCTATGATTTCCAGCAATTCTTATGAGCACCTACAACCAACCCAACGATAATAGACTGCAGCAAGAAGCCCGGGCTGGCATCCTGTTGTGACCCCTTGGTCTTCCCTGGTGACATCGAAGTTTGAGGCTATGGATAAGTGTAAAATCGTCGGGTATTTTTTATAAAGAATACCACCGCACGAAGTACGTAGGAAGAGTCAGACTTTCCTCCATTTTTTAGTAGCCGTGCCGATTGCCGAAACAACTTTTGTGAATGTTCTATCACCAAAACTATCGCGGTTTAGCCGCTAGATACAGGGGGCATCTGCTACGCCCAGCGAGGGCAGACGTCTGCTGCCGGCCGGTTTTCCAGTGGCATCTCTAATATGCTTGAAAAAGTTGGTCTCCCAGTAAATGGACTTTGCCTTCAATCATATGCTCTCACCGATAATTAATTGTATTTATTCGGTATCCCCAAGGGGAGAGCAGTATTTATTTGTCAGTTTTATGCTGACAGATTGTCCGCTTGGTCTGACACTTGAATAAAACTAAACTTTAAGCTTAAACTTGAATCTTGCAACTTGCAAATAATATGGAGATTACGCATATATAGGTCACGGTCTGAAGGTCAAAATATTATGTATTTAAGCGATCCGCTTGACCTCGCGTATGTGACTCTATAGCAGGGGTCGACATCAAAAGGTCAACACGTTTTGCCTTGAGGCCAGCAAATACGATGATGCGTCATCGATCATGGGATATTACAAAATTGCAAAATAGAAACAAACTCGAACCAGATGAAGGCCACTTTGAACAAATATGGGAAATCCCCATCGGGACTCTCAGGACAGTGCGCGGTCAATTTTGACTTAAGTATGCAGCCGCGGCAGCCAGTTGATGTCATAAGTCTCAAATGACAGTATATTTCGTTGATTGATCGATTCCCTACATTTTGTAACGTCTTGACCTTAGAAATTATGACAAACAATTTGATTAAATTGTTTATTGTGTTCAGACTAATTGTCCAAATTCTCTCTCATCAGATATCTGCGTAATAAAGCCAGTAAGTAGTACTGTATTAGATCCTCCAATATTATTCCGATCAATGCCACAGAATAGGTCTAAGGTGTAGAGATGAAGTGGACAAGATTAGGTCATACAAGTTGGAAAACGTCTCCAAAAACTCCCTTGTCAGCCCAGATACGCGTACCATGCACCGGAACAAGTGTAGGTGTTCCGAGTCAAGTGTTATATACTCTCATACTCCATGCATACGGATGTAAAAGAAAACTCAGGTGTGCTGTCGTTAATAATATCCCTGCCTGCCAAGTAAAGCCAGCCGTTTGTACATTCTGTCGACACGAATTGAGAGGTACATTGATGAGCCCTGGTTACTTCTACTAATACTGTTACAGGGTGGCCCATAATTTTGTACCCAAACATAGACAGCTTACTTAGCATATTTATAAGGCCATGGGTTAGTCCGAAATAAGGGACAAAGCATCGCAATTTGTCGAGAAACTTGTACTGTGCATGGGCTTTTAAGTGTTACTACGATAGAATGAAGGAGACAACTTACATTTATCAGTTGTCCGTGATCGAAGAGTTCTTCATCGAACATTGACTCTCAATTCTACTAAATCCAATTCAAACTAAAATCTCTTTCCCGCCACCTTCCCATGGGGTACCACAGTAGACGAATAGGTCAACGAGATTTTTGGCCTTGTCCTAATCAAAACCATTCTACCCAATTCACTCTTTCAAGCAGAGGGCAAGGTCGCCCGGTCTCTGCATTTCAAAAATTCAAAACATCCCCTTTGGGGGTAGTTTTTTGTTTGTCATAAAGTCGGTTTCCGGCATTGCCCCGCCTAACCGTTGACCAAAATATCAACCCTCAACGCTCTCCACTCTCTAAGGAGAAGCATTGTGATCAGAATGCATTTGGAAAAACATGTCAATAAAGAATCGAATTCAATCCAATCCAATCCAAGTATTCGACACTCAGGTCCTTAGTATTAAGTATAAATTACTGTTTTCGCCTATCGAATGCACGGCGCGGTGCCCAGAAGTCCAAAATCAGGAAAGGAAATTATGAGATTTCTGGATCTCTCATAGGTTATTCTTTATTCCTACAGACTCCACATTAAATTCTCAACAATGGGTATATATAGTCTTTGTTGTACCTCAATTTGATATTGCATGCTCTGGTATCATACACGAATGCTAATTATTCATAGGCAACCAGCACACCCTGTCTACTCGAGGGTTCGAGCCCTCAACATAAAAGCAGTAAGGGCCGTCTGTACCAAGGATCATGCGACGCCTTGTACACTAAACCTCTAAATTCATTTTACCTGAGGCAGGATTTTATTATAAACCTCTTCGTTGTACTCATACTGGTAAACTCGTACACCTGAACTGAAGAAGCAGTCTTTTTCGTAGTACGTTGTTATTCTGCTTCTGGCATTTTCTATCCCTTTCCACTTAATTTCATGTTATTTCCCCCTGTGGCTGTAGCAGTCGACGGTTCCCTCAGGTTGGTTAGTTAGAATCATCATCATCAAATTACCATTATAAAGTAGTATGTATAAGATTCCGCAGCACTGGCTCTGGTGTATACTGTAGGAATCCCCACATGAGTCGACGAAATCAACAATGGAATTCTAAGTCTCACGTTGTCGTAATTTTCAGTTGCTTTCTAGCCATTATTGTGGAAACACGTACCGCAATACTTGGTGTCTAACTTGACTTGCGAATTCTGTTTCATATATTGCAATTAATTTCCAGTGGAAGAGAAATAATAATAACATTGCAGTCGTATTAGTCGTCTTTGACTGTCTCTGGGAAAAACGTTGACGAGACGAGATTTCAACAGTTGGTTGGATGCGACGTAGACAATTTTTATGGGTGCGTAAAGCGTAATTCGCACAAATTATATGTACGTGGATATGCAAGATCACACCCACCTGTGAATTATCGCGCAAATGTAACATTGGAATAAATACATATGTACTCTCGTTGAACTAGATAGATAAGCAGTGCTCGTGGACTTCCTGAATGCTGAATTTTTGTGTGTAAACAAATACACTGAACAATGTTATCAATGATTCACCGAAACGTCGTTGTACTGTAAAACCCCATATATATTTCAAGAATCAAATTATCCAAATATTAGAGCAGTTCAGTCACCATTTCGTGGAAATTGGTTTCAATTCATTCCAGCCGACACGCTTGAGTATCATCAGTAAAATATTTGCGAATCGAAACCAGAAGTGATTTTTAAGATCCGAGACGCAGTCAGTGTTCCAGACAAGGACAAATGAAATTACAGGTGTGACATTATCGGACATATGAAAACGAAACCAACTTGGCCATTTATTTGAGTTTATTGCACCAAAAACGTTTTATTTCGTTGGATTTGGGTATACACAAAACGGTCGTCGTTGACGGTTGTTAAATTGTGAGTGGAAGTACTTACTAGTAAAATTGTGAAAACTATACTTGACGGTAATTTCCTGAGGAAGAAAAGCTATAAGGAAATTCCCACGCCGTAGCAGTAAAAGTGCACGCACATACGACACAGTCCAGCCGGTAAAAGTTTTCAGTTTCTGCTCGTGCATTTTTTTTCATTGTCGTTCGTGAATTCTGAGAGTCTGAGTTTGAGTTTATGAGACATATCCTTCAATTAAAACAAAACACGCAAAGCCGGTTTGCAGTTTTGTGGTCATCCCATATCCAACTGCTTAACCTTGAATTGTGGACTCAAATTGATGTGAGCACGATTACGATATATAAGTTGCGAATTTCAAGTAAATGACTAACGACTTGTAATTTTCTACGCTTCATATATTTGCGGTCCGTACAAATATTAGCAGCAAATTGGGAACTTTTTTTGTCAATTAGTCAAGGAATGAGTGCGTGCGATTTGTGATAGTACGACTAGGATGCAATAAGACACCAAGAAATCTGATATAATTACATATTTGGATTAACTCGAAACATTTTGGCTACTCAAATCTAAACAAAGTACGAGTAATATAATTATTTGGCAAACATAAGTGTAGTTTTGTGTACAAAATAAGAAGGAAATTGTTGATGTTGAGTGTCGAGACGTCAGTGATGTAGATTAAAATCTTTACTACAGGCAAATCTTAACGGTGAAAGAGTGAAGTGAAACGAAACAAATAACACTTGAGGCAAACATATTTTCTTTGTACGGAAAACTTCATCACCAGTGCAGTGTTTCGTTACGTAAAAAGTTATTATAAAAACTTTATTAAGTGGTTCATTCTTACTACAGTTCCGCTTACAAAGTCCAACGTCCTCATCTGCATCTGCCTGAAGATCTTCTTCGCCTAAAATCTCATAATAATTACAAACAGAATGAGTGCATGAGAGATTATGATGAGTGCATCCGTGGAAATGTCAGCAAACTTATTACGGGTAAGTGTGTTACATGTTACTATATGTATTATCTTCTTTGTGTGATTATTTTAAATGCCCTTGCAATTACCCAACGCAACGAAACCTCGAAGATATTTTATGTAAATGCTATATTAGACTTTTTAAACCATGCGTGAGAGTTATGAAATTATTCTACTGAGAAGGTCATTACCATCACTTCTGCGGCGTCACTCAATGAAACTCGAGTGGCGAACTAAATTAGTTTACTAATGTTTCCATCAAGGAAGAATATGAAAATCTAACAAGGGACTTATTTAACTTGTAAAAATCAGCCCAGGTTAGCTGGTTCAAGTGTTCTGCTCAACAATAGGACGTTTCATCGCCACCCAAATTTTTTCTTCGTTTTTCATTAATTCTAATTGCTAATATTTTTGTGGAGCTTCAGAATAAAGCAAGAATGACAGTGGGGTTTGTGGTAACATAGATAAAAAATGTCAAGCAGTAAATCCGAATGTGACTTGCCGAAATACTTATCGTATTGTCTCGCGTCAATTCAGTTTTTGCACGATATATGGATTCTCATTAGACGAAAGTTTCTTAAGCACTTTTGGTTTGTCCGAAAGAATTAGACAGAGTGGAAAAGTATCGTTCATCGATATTCAAAGCGCGTGAACAATTAGCATGATATATCATGTCTCCCAATATGACCTCACACAAACGGAGTAGTAGTAATGGAATAGGATTTCTGGATAGGTTCGTCGTCTCATACGCGGTTAAGTCCGATGTTCAATTCCCAAACATCGAACAAACAAACTGCCATAAGAATGCGAGAAATTTGGACATCTGAGGGTGTCTCAACTATTCTCCACTGCCATATGATTGTAGATACACATATAATATAATATATGTTATGCAAATGTTTGAAACACCTTGTCAATCTTTGTTGACAATCGTTATCCAGTAAATAGATTGACAGACATTAACGTTCAACATTTCTAATCTTGCTGGAATGAACTAAAGCGATGGAGGATTTCCCGAGAAAGTGCTTCGTGTACAATGACGAAAATATCATAATTTATTAAACGTTAATTACTGTCGTTACATCAACGCTAGCCCTTCGTCTCAGTATACGTTACAAAAAAAGTTTTAAGAAACGTTTCAGGTTAATAATCATTTTAAGGTTTTAGTTGTTTTCATATGATGTGTTGTATGAAGGGTTTTGTAGGATTTGTGTAGATTCCTTCAGTGCTATCATGGCGACATCAATAGCCAATTTATTTCGCAGCTTAAACTTCTTGCAAAATTCTTTAAAAAAAGTGGTAATATAGTTCCCCTAGATCCGACTAATAGTCCAATCACTTTCAAGTGACGAAGATTGTATTTCTCTTTTACATGAGTTATATAGATGTTTCGATTAACATTTTCTGGTTGATCCTCGCCTGGTTTGGTTCGAATTGTTGAATCGATTTTGAAATTTTTCCTCGTAACTGGATTAAATGCAACAATATCAACTCGGCCGATTTGAGTCTGTTTCACTTGCACAATGTATTTCTTCGTGAACCGTCATCTTTGTAGCCTTCAGAGATGACGCAATTAATGAACGCATTCAATGACGTCTGGATATAATTAAGAGTTCTCGAAAGTCGCAAGAGCCAAGGGCATGGGCTAAGGTTTTGTACTCGTATCAGTGCCTGCAACGAGAACTATTGTCTTTGCTCCTACCGGGAACACCTCTTACCGGAGCTACGTTTCCAACCATCTTTAGACCATTCGGTCGAAGATAGACCTTTCTTCTCTAGAATCACCTTGTTTGCTTGCGGACATTGGCTAAAGAGTTCAACACCTTTACCCTTGTGGGGAAGAGAACACCAGATTTCATACTTTCTCACTGCTCACTGTTCACATGATGGTGAACAGTTTGCAATTTTGTAGGAATTCATCATCGGACCGCACTAAAAGTGCATAGTTCACGAGGCTCCTGTCTCTCAAGGGTTAGTTATCATTTTTCTAAAAATTCAAATATCCCTTAAATTATGAATTTACCTGAATTTTCGAAACCTGTCACCTTGCCCAACGCATGATCCAACTAACCAACTCTAACTGCTTTGCCAGATATTCTTAGATTTCTCAGGGTTCATAGCAAGCAAACTACGTACCACACCTTGAGTGTAAATCAGTAATCCCGATCAGATTGGCGACTGACTTCACTGCAGGTATTCTTGAATTTCTACAATGATTTCTATGCAAATTCATTGAGCTAACGGCATTTGTTTCTTAGTACTAGATGATTGTGTTATATTATTATTCATCTAGACGGATAACTTGATATGACGTGACGGTTGTGATGTCTACTGTGAAGCATTTCATTGGTTTTGTTACTTGTCAAAAATTCTGAATTCTAAATGTGGTTGAGTGGCACACAATGGATAGTGGCATAAATGGCATTGTTGTTTAGTTTTCGGCAGATTCTAGTTGTGATTGTTAAATTTTAATTTTCAATTTAAGTGACTGATACATTTTCAAAAAAAAATAGATAATAATGATGTTTGTGACAGCGGTGTTTACATTAGTAGTATCAAGGTCTAATTCTAACAAAGGAAATATGGAACGATTTGAAGAGAAAATAAAATCTTCATCTTAGGTTAGCAGGCCAAGTCAATTATTATATCTCTCATTTATTGAATAATTTTGCTTGCTGTATTGGCTCAGCTGTGGCAAAATTTCATAAGATTGTGATTTATAGTTTTACGCAACAGCGCAATTTTTGTTAATGTGTTGGCAAGAACATTTTTAATGTATAGATTACACACGTGTAGTGTAACCTTAATAAAAAGTCAACCCACTGAACTTGCACACGCGGTAGTATACATACAGTGCAGTAGTGTGTCAAATGTAGGTTGGTGTTTAAGAAATTAGAGCTTAATGAAGATTGTTGAAGACAATGGCGACTCCCGACATCTTATTTGTATTCATCTCTGTTGTAATATCTCGTTCAATTTGCTTAAATTACGAAAGAATAAATTGCTCGAACCCTTTTACGGTAAGAATAAGATTCCAGGGAAGGGAATAAGTTTAACTATCGTTTCCTGTACATAATATGCAAGGGGTGTTCTGATAGACATTTCGCTTGCTAAGGTTCTCTTATTTAGCACAATATCTAAGTCTGATAGGAAACCCTCGGTAAGGACTGAAATAGGATAGGCACCGCTTTTGGAGACGATTTATGTGTGATTGCATACTGCCTATATCCGATCAGTTCTGAAAGTATTAGAATAACTACACTAAAGTTTGCCCCCATGGTGAACCTATTGACTGAACTCGTCGTTCGAATTTTTGAAAAAATCGCTTTAAAGGAAGCAATTCTGGTTTAGGATTTTAGTTAGTTAGTTTGCCAATGTAGACATTGGGCATACTCATTGCAGAAATTTTCGGTCAAATCAGTATCTCAATTAAGAACGAGAGTTAAACAAAACCAGAATGGACTTATGAAACAACCCTCGTATTCGGCAATACGGAATCTGATTTGGCACGGCACGGCATGACCGCTCTTTGTAACAACCATGCAGGTGTACTTCTTTTGTACACATTAATACTAAAAAACTTCGTCATTCCATTGAATTGGATTGGGTGATGCTCATATTCGCACACATACGCATTTGGATTTGATTGTGTGGTTTTTCATGTTGAACGGTTTACCTACATGGTTATAACCCTTGCAGCCTCTCCATGTCATTTGGGATTGTAACCTCTGTTCTTCTTCAAGCTTGCAAATCAAATTAAAACAAGTGATGCCAGTCGTCTTTATATGTTGTCTGGGTGTTGCACCACAATTTAGAAAAAGTGATTTACCAGCCATTACTCACTTGCAATATCACTCACTTGCTTGGGGAATAATGGGATTCCCAGAGTGAAGTTTTTAGAGCACAAATGAGATGTAACTTGTCCGTACTGGCATACTGGCGCAGTAGCACCGTATTGGTGTTCAATTCATTTGGAGCGCACCCCAGGACAAAACAACTCTACTTAATTTCAGCACGTTTTACGGATTCGTATTGTTACTATAACTCATTTCATCAAGAAGTGTCTTTTAAATCAGGCATCAAAAGCGGAATAGCGGATATCATCTTTCTTGACACAATCGAGCTTATTCTCATTATGATATTTCTGTCTTCCGGCATTATTATTTTGCCTTATTTTCACGACAAACAGAAATGATTTTCAATATAGAACTTGGAAATAAAAGGGGTATTTTGAACTGAACTGAATTTACGTACGACAGGTGGAACCAGATCAATGAGAAAACAACAGGATTCAAGGTGGTGGCATATCAGATCCCAATGTATTCGAACCTTCAATGCAACGACACTTTTCTGAAGGTCAGAATAATGTGTATCAGACTGAGGCTTAATTTAGTTGACTCATATTATTGGTCTGATCAAGACAAGGTTAAGGCTCAACACCCTAACCATAATTATTTTCTAATTTATGTGTGCACACACAATAACTATACGAATTGGCAAGGGCGGAAGTGTCCTACCAACATAACCCATGCTGTGATTCAAAATTGAATCCGGTTTCAATTAAACTTTGAGAATAACTACCTTAGGTTAATTGTCAAAGTAATTTTCTACAAGTTTAATTAATTTGTTTACAGTCAAATCCGGCAAAACCTGTAACACACACTTGGTGAGGGTAGAGCAGAGCATGGTAGTATGTAAATCACTCCGTTTTTCAGGTCGTGTGATCTACTGATGAGATATTTGGAATGATCAAATATTGGGTCTTAATTAGTATTTCAGAGTGGTCTCTGTCAGAGGTACTCATCTAAAGCCAATTAGCCGTCGTTTAGGCACTTCTTGAGCTGATGTGTACGCTCGATCGCATATCGTCATTGGATGGTCGTTAAATGATGAATTGATTGTTCAAAAATTAGCGAGTACCAATCACTTTCAACATCAACGACACTATCCTTTACGAGTGTACTAAGATTGGGACATAATCTTTACTGTCAGATATGACGAAATCCAATATCCAATTCAACATATATACAAGAAAGATTTATTTGTTTATAATGAGTGAGACCTTGATGTTTGTTCGAGCCGCAAAATTAAGTACCTGATTAGAAAAGAAATTGTGATAAATTATACATTTTTGAAAATATCGCGTTCCCTCCAGTCTAAGCAAAACGTTTCAAAATGATCAGCCCTCCTGGTTCACTTCAACAAGTTAAATTTCATGAAGGGTATGACTAACCAAGGCAGGGATCGCGAGTGCGAATATGAATCTGCCGTGCAAAAACTGGGCCTTTAACGCTCTGATAATTTTGCCTCTCCGATTACTTCTACAATCCTTCGGTTGCTTTGAACGTTTCGTTCACATGAATACCTGTCGTCGTCGACTCCAATTTTATTCCGTTCGTCTCGCATCATTGCACACCATCATCATTCGTTAAATACAATTAATTAGGTCGTATAAATTAGTTCGTAGGCAGTGCCGTGTACACAGTTTGCGCAAGGTGAGATGCCGGAACATAATAATAGTATGATGTTGTATACCCACAAACATAAAATGTACAAAAATTTCGCAAGTTCTACCGACTCAACCCATTCATTCAATCCTTCGTTTTTAAATTAATTTCTCACGTGCGATGACTTCAAGTACGCTCACATACGTGGATATATTAAATCATAAATAATATTGGTTGTTCTTATGAAGAAGTACAAGGTGGTACACGCAGGGATGCATTTCGAAATGAGAGTCATTTGGATTCCCATATATATGACGCACCTGTACCGTACGCTGTACCATGCATGTACAAATAATTCGTACTGGTTGGTACATTTTAAACGACTGTAAATTATATTGCATGTCTACGAACAGTATTTTCAATTGATTTGGCCAAGACACTGCAGTGTTGTCTACAAAAATTCAAGGCAACATTGAATTTTGTCGGGTTTGAAAATTATGGCTTATGAAATTACTACGGTATTGCAATTATTATTGTACATCGCGTAGTGAAGTGGTAAGATTTTGCAAAAATTCAGCCAAACATTTCTGAATGTATTCAGTATAAATCTTACTTGCTTCTGTGGTCGGCTTTTTACATAATATCTAACTAGTAGAAATCTAGTTCTGGCCGCCGATCTTTTCAGAATAACAAGGTTTAAATTAAAGTCAAGTCGTAGTCGTACGAACTGACAAGGAAACTACTCCACATGTAGAACTCGGTTCTGTATGGTATGGCCTGCACAGGACTACCAATGGTCATTTCAAGTTTTCTGTACACAAATATGATGCTTACGTCCGAAGCACAAATTATTTTCTGATTCGCCAATTATGACTAATAGTTTCGCACTTCTGTAGAAGTTCGAGCAAAATATGCCTGGGAGGGATGATTGGAATGTTAGAAATATCTATTACCGAACCAAAATTTCGTCTACCGCCATTACTTGTGCTTGAGTTAACGACTTAATGACTTAAATAAACACGTATTCAATCCAATCCAATTCAATTCAATTATTTGTGTGCTTATCGTAACCTCATCTCGTGTATATTTTTGACTTTTGGATGGAAAATAGTTTCCTTGTAATGTGAATACGATTTGGCATCAAAATAATATTATGCACGCGAGCATGCACTGTACTGGTTGTCCTTCAATAACACAGGATTTTATTTGCTGAGTGCCCTTGCAGAATGTCAAAGAGGATGTCATCACGAAGCATTGTAGAGGTACAAATAATAGTTGTAATAAAAGCACAATAAGACATCTCTATTCTTAAGTGTAATCGTACTAGAACTCGTACCACATTTCATTGTTGCACTCATATTATTTATTTATAACCAAGTGACTAGTCAAACTCAAACTCATGTTCATACTCCTTGATTTCTAATGTCTGTGAATTGTGATTTTTGAATGTCGCAAGATGAATGGTTGCAGCAATAGCGGAAAATGTCAATCATGCACAACAATAGTACTTTTGAAAACTCAACAATTTTATATTTTATTTAGTCATTCAGTCTGTCATGCTGTAATTGGATATTTAACATTCTCCAGTCAATGAAGTAATTTTTACTTTTATGCGTTGTTAATGAAGAGACTAACAAGTGATGTCATTGGCTTTTTAACTTCAAAGAAATTACTATTCGACATTCCGTAAAAGTTTTGAGTCACTTATTTCAGGGCTTGGTCTCTTGGTCACGACACCACAAATGGCTGGTCATACAAGTGAAAGAATTTTTGCAGGAACAGAAATGTGCATATAAAATTAAACGACTCCAGAATTATTTAAATATAATTATGACTACAGCAACCCCTTCTGATGAAGGATATAAGTGCCGACGGATTCATAAAATAGATCTGATCTCATACGTCTAAAGCAATTAATTACTTTCAACTCTCGTTTATTTTATGACTAAGTAAGGTGGGTAAGGTAGGTTTTGTCCTTTTATCCTATCATATTATGCACAATTAAGCACATTGCAAATTCTACGAATTCGTGTCCATTCGTTCATTTATTCCTCCTTTTGGTGTAGTAAAACGACGTGTCCGGTTCGTAAGTGCATTTTCTTGTTTCTTTCTTCCTCCCAGAAGCGTCTGCATGAATAACATTAAATAAGAATATTTTGAGAATGCCCAGTAAAGGAACTTAATTCCTCTTTAACTGACTTAACTGATTTTGGTTTTTGATAAACTTGTATATATAGTCAGTATATTTTATAAGGATACGTCTGCTCTGATAATTCGTTCAAGTATTATTTTCAAAATTGTAAAACCTGACCTAGAACTAAATTAAGCTTCCAGATATTTTGACTTTATGTTTTTAGATTTAATTGGATTGGAATGAATTTTGATTAACGTGTGTTTACCACACACATAATACATAATAGCATTGCATGATCATAATTGTTCCAACTTACGTGTGGACTGGACACAATGCAGCCAGCCGAGCAATTAAATTAAGCTCGATCTGTCTAGTGCATTAATGGTACCGGAAATCCGTGCTACGGTCTCTATATATATATTAGTTGTTTCCGCCCTTCATTTCGGACCAACTCAACTGCAAAGTAGCCGGAAACTGTCGCACGTGTCGCAAGATCGCTTACCTTGACCGTGACTTTGACGACGGAAAATATTACCACACGATCGTTAACAAATTAACCGCCGATGCGATGATGCGATGCTATGAGGAATTTTTGTGCCCAGAGACTGCCACTACTTCAAGATTTCAGATGGAGAAATAATTGGGGATTTGTAGATCAGACCATTTTCTTGCATTTGCGAAGTTCAATATAGTGTAGGACAGTTCCAATACTTTTTTGACTTATTCCAACGGCCTTTAAGTTTTTAACAAAATTTCAGGATCCAAACAATAGAGCACATTTAGTTTTAATTCTCTCAACGCAATATGGTAGGCGTTGTACTAAAATCCATTATACCCTTGCAGCAGTGGATCATGATATCTGGAAAGCAATTATTATTTAAACGTAAAGTAGTCTTATCGTATATTGACCACGCCAGACAGATGTTTTGTGTGATGCGATTGGTGGTGTAAGCTGTTCTTAAAGAACTTAAAACCCTGAAAAACTTCATCCCCACAACGAACATTTAAATACAATATGCTACAACGGAGAACAGTATTTTTTTGCCTTCATTTCCTACCATGGTTCGAACATTATGAAAACCTATCGGCGCGAAATGAATTTTACGGTATTTCCTCCTCACTTCACAAAGTTCTGAGCATAACATAGCAAAGCGGATGCCATGGATGTTCGCACCAGCTTATCCACAACTAGTGCGGTCGATTTCTGTAGACGTTTTGATCGAACGCACATGTGAGGAACAGTATTTCTTGATCTTGAGTTGTATTAAGTTTCATGGTTTCATGACGTCTGTTCTATACTTAAATTACAGCATCGGCTAATGAATGGCCATACTGTTCTTTGGTTTCAGATAGAATCAAATTACCTCTCCACTCTATACATAAACCTCGCACCTATTAATTTGGTCATCTGGTAAACTCCTTATACATTATTCAAAAATACTCATTAATTGACATCCACCACAAGGGTTGATCAAACATTCGAGCATTTTTCATTGAGAAGAAGTTGTTTTCCTTATGGCTTGGGGAAGGTACGCCCAGTAGAAAAATCCATTTGAAGTCGCCACCATGCATGCCTGTCTGTGTAATCAAACCACCATCATAATGAAATAATAGGAAGGTCTGTCTGTGCGTGCCGTGTGTGCTGCTATGCTTTAATGGGGCATACTAATGTTTAATGGGCTTCAATTTAATTTGCTCTATTTGGAAAAGAAAACTGAAAAACAATTCGGAGTCGTAAAGTTGTGTCAGTGATACGGCTTCCCATTTTCTTGTAGGGATTCCAGTTACGCAGACATATTTCCAGTAAATACATATACATATATGTATAGCCAGTGCGAATTGTCTAATGATATCCCAAGATTCCAAAACCCAAAATTCCATCTTACGTCTTAAGATTTTACGGGATTGTAACCTTGTAATCGACCTAAGCCACGGAGAAATTGGATTTTTCTGTTTTGTCACATCGTCTCTTGAGGGCACTTCTAAGGGTTAGTAGTATTAACTATTAAATAAGAATATAACCTTCTGACTAGGACTTTCCGGGGAATTGTGCAAGAAAACTCGCTTTCAACTCACCCACCCTTTCGTCGAAGGATTCTTATTGTAAAACCTCTTAGGAATTGAAAAGAACTGGAAAGCGAGACCCTTTGTCAATAACAAAACTACAGAGGAAGAATGTTGGAGACCCTTAATTCTTTATTCAGTATGTATTATGCGCAAGTCGTTTAATTTGTTACTCTTGAAGAAATTGGATTCTCTATCTGGTCGATACATTAATTCTTTGGCCACAAATTCAATTGTATGAACGAAAAGGAGAAATTCTTCGAAAACGATCTCTTAAAATCAGAACAGAAGTCCACCAAACAATAAAATTTAACAATAAGGATTTTCACCGCATGACAATATTAGACATTTCCACATATTTTGTGGAAGAACTAGTATTAGCTTTCCTTTTGGCCCAGGCAGAGGACACCTAATAATTAGAAAAAATATCGTGTATCGTGTCTTTAAAGCAACCGCTACTCGATGTCCGCCCGAAAGATAGAACATCCGCCACCGAAAAGTTACTACTGAAACAAAGGCTAAAATTCGTTTCTTATCTAAGGCTTTCAATGAATAACCAGGACAGAAGAATCTGGTAATTCCATATCCTTGCAGGCGAATTTTTTGGCAAAGCTATGTTGTATCATATTACTAAAATGGAAAACCGTCAAGTTAGTCGAATAAGGTCGATGCCACTTTCATCGAAGATTCTCAATGAATTACAGAGGTATTTAAAATTCAGTAGTTTACAGAATTCGTAATTTTCTTAGGTTTACCACAGGTGTGCCCAGTTTGACAGGCTGCACTAACAGGTTATTACCTCGGACGACGTGACAATTAGGCATAGCCTTATTAATTCAACTTGACAAATAAATGTAAACAATCTTTAAGCTTCAACTCTTGAATTACCTGAATCGATACTACCAAAAATGTTGTCTTTTATGGAATTTTGGCAAATGAGGTATTTTATTGAGCTTACGCGATTCCAACATACTTACGTATTAACTTGCCAGTGCACTGACCAAGAGCAATCGAGGTTCTCAAATAGAGCAGCGTATAAAGATTTTCAAGAGCTGAATGTGAATCTGAATGCGACTTTTTAGCCACCTAGAAAGAAATCTAGTTAAACCTGATCGAATCTAGGGGCATGGCATCATCACGTACAAAATGTAACGAGTGCGTGTTCTCAAATTACAAACTTTGAATCAAGTCAAGTCTATAAAAATTTGCGTCATCATTGACAAGTCTTCGTGTCTGTGATATTGAATTGATGGAAAGCAAGTTTGGTAGTGATAGGTGTTGGACGAGGTAATTCAATTGAATTATTTGGTTTGTCTGTTTAGTAATTGTACAGTCAAATCAAATTCAGCGATTGAGAAATGAAATGAATGTTATAATGTAGTTTGTGCGCATTAAATGCAAATAATGTAATTCATGTGTAACAAATATTCAATTTAAAACCCATATAACTCGTATATTGAGAGTTTAAGGTTTTCTCTACTTCTCAATGCCATTGAATAGTTGTCAATAAAAAATTCTTATCGCACCTTATGTAATTAGCTCATTGTGGAACTCAAACAGATTTTTAGTCATTTAAAGAAAATGCCGAGTGCATAGTGCAACGTCATAGTCATGTCAAACTGGCCTGCTATTGCGGTTTCGGAATAATTATACTCGTGTGGTCATCCAAGTCATCTATTCCATCGAGAGGAATCAGAAATAAAGGTATCTACTGTTATATAGAGGAAGGATGCTTCCTCTCTGAATCTCAATTCTCAAGTGAAGTTGACAGATATTAGGACTTTTGTCTACGTTTGACATTTTGTCTTTTTAATCTTCCGTGATCATCAGCTCGACGTTAACACACAAAAATTAGTTGTATGTTGCACATTTCGGATTGGCCACCCGCAAGATACTAGATACCAGATGACAATAGATTCAATCAATCATGAAAAGATTTTAGAATATCTGAAATATGTAATTTATTGAAGTTGAACTGAAATTCATTTCCGGCATACCTTAAATGGCCTATCAGAAGATCGGATTTCTATTTAAAATCGACCCACGTGACCGGGCTTCTAATAAAGCACGCAGCAATAATTCGAACAGCCTATCCACCGTGACTCGGTTTCTACTTGACGGCAGGCTTGCATTCGAGCCAAGGTTTCTAGTAATTGGTCATTTCGAGTATATGTAGACCTGGCAGCTCTTCAAAAATTATATTTTAGTGTTTACCGAAATTAACCGGTCTAATTTAGTATTCCTTTATAATTTCAAGAACTATGTACGAAATCCACTCATGAATTGGTTATAAGTAGTCATAACGGTTGATTTACATAACGTTTCGATCCCGACCGACGATTGACGTAATTCATGAATGATCAAATTACAATTCAAGGTCAATTGAAATTACGAATAACGCATTCATGAATGAGTGTAACATCAATAGAATTTGAGAGAGAACAAACGGACTGCCTGAATTAATACACCAACTGGACGCTTTCACGACACGTGCATGCTGGAATACTAAAACTCATTATTTATATGTGTGTATGTGTGTATACCCGCCACCTATTTTCATAGAATAAACTCTATTTTAACGTTTGTTCTACTGATCGAATGATCCAGTAAATGCACAAAATTAAAATAATTATTACTTTGCTTTATATAGGGATTGTATATAAATTATTTGACAGATGAGGGGACGGGAAAATACCACTGCTGCTGGTTTCATGTCATTCATTTTCTCTTTTGTTATTACAAGAGGAATATGTCATTTTCGGATGTTGTGCGTAGTTGACAACCATAATGACTCACTGTGACGATTGTGAGTTAGCCGGATATTAGAGGGAACGATTTCGTCGAAGGCATTCATTTCAGTTAGGTTGCCACGATTTTGATTTGTATGAAATAAAAGAAGGAAGTTACTTTTGAACCTTTCTTTATAAGTTCTATACATACATGTCTTCTCCTGACATTATCTTGAAAGCATGTTTTTTTTTTTTAACTTTTAACCATATTCAGAGGCGACAACTTCACCAAGGTCAGTTGATCAACATTTTCACGACTTCCGATTGATCCGAAAATTGACAGGCAACCGACCCCTTAAATCCTAAGCAATGTTAATATGGACGTCATCCTATGATAATGTACATGGTCACCACTAGGGGTCAATGGAATTATCTAGAATACTAGTCTTGCTGACGTGTTTGACCAATGAATGCAATTATTGCTATAAGCGGTCAAACACGTCTTGTACATACCTCTTACCTGGATTTGCTAAATAATTGTAATTTTTTTATCCTTCGACGTAGACAATTGAGTTGCGCGTCAAAATTAAAGCAGCCCAGTGCTTCCAATTCCGTGATAAAGCATAACGATGAAGAAAAATTAATCATTATTGGAAGTCATGATTCTCTTTCATCACAACCACATCCTTTCCTACAGAGTTTGAATGAGAAAGAACAAATGAACTGATTCGTATGGTTTCGAAAATGTGAATCTAATGATTCATTGCCTTCCATTTCTCAGTCTAACTCATGCAAGCCCAGTCACTCAATTACAGAGATAGTCTGAACAAGTTTTTTGTATACAAAGATTGTAAATTATAACTAGGAATAACAGAAGAAAGGAAGCCACAACATAAAAGGCTCTCTGCACTGCTTGCATGCTAATTTGCGAAAACCTCTCTAATATGTAGTTCTAATTAAAATGCAGAAATAATCAAACAAATTTCCATTTAATTGGTGGCCCAGTCAAGTGAAAATTGAAAGGAGATCAGTTTTGTTACTCTTCAATTAAATTAGAAAACCAATAGTGAAAAGAAAAACAGACTAATGAACCATGAGGCATGCAATTGAAATACAATCAAACGTACCAGTAAGTATACACTTCTGACATAGTAGTAAGTTTTTAAGGCAAGGCCGAAAATTGGATAAGCACTATGTGCGTCAGTAGTTATTACTGGTTAATTAATCCTATTTTTCCTACATTCATAGCAATTCCTAAGTCATTCCCGCCACTATACACTGCTTGTACACACGAGCAAAATATACAATTCGTATAGACTCCGATAGCAGAAATTACCTAACATCAAAACGCTAACAACCTTAAAATTTTTATAAAACATTTTTGTAACCATTACTCAATTGATAGACTACCGGCAGTTATTACTGTCGTCATAAATAACGATTTTTACTCTAAACTCGTTTTTCTGGTCTTATCTTATACAGTATAAAATTGTCATGTCAGACAAAGGGGTATCTGAACAGCATCATATCGGATACAGCTGAGCCAAACTATTATTTTACTCGAATTATCTGATACGATCGGCCCTCTTATAGCACCTCCTCGATCTGTCCATGAAAATATCTGTAAGAAAAATGTTAACTCCAAAAGGTTTTGTGCAAATTACATAAATCCAATTTCGGTCTCATCCATCAATTTCAGTTAGTTAAAATTGGACATTAAACTGTATTATGTTTTGTTCGGTTTCACACACGAGTCTCACCGTATGGTCGGTGTCGTCTTATTTGTGTTCATTTTTATAACAAATTTTCACACAACATCGAGTTTTGAGTGTAATTATTGTTTCGCCTCATCATTGTTTGCTTTACAGATACTTCTTACCTGGTTTTTATCCCGCTGCGCTCGGTTATTATTATTGCATTATTCCATGTTTAAACATTCTAGAGAATTCTTTTGATAAGTTGTGTGTATCGCGAAAAATTTACGATATATAATGCTGAGATGTTACGAATTTACGTCTCCAAATAATATATGGACATTTCGTAACCCTAACCTATTCTTTTGAAAGGTTGGTCACTCACTATGTGGGGCCATTGTATTGTTGTGGCATTTTGCAATGCCGTATAGTTAATGCTCATGTTTGTCGTAAGTGATAAGGTGCAAAGAATTACATTATCTTACTGGAAATTTCGATAGTTGAGTGTCCACTAATAAGTCACGATATGTCATTGAATTGTTTATGACACTTTTCTCCGAAGGTGTGAGAATTAATTACACAAGCAAGTATTCATCTTTGTTTTGGGTGTTAATTGAACATGTTTTCGTGACCCTTTGTTGTTTTTTATGTTTTCAGGGAAGTGACCCAAGTCGGGCAACATGTCGGGGAAGTCTGCAGTCACGTCGCTCACAATTGAATCGAGAAATTCATCGCGAAATGAGACTCAGAGCCGGGGCTGAGAATTTACTAAGGTCAGTCACTATCGGAAAAGTTGAAATTTCTAGAAAAATTTCTTAAGTATATTATGTAAGCTTACTAATACCATTTCAAACTACTGTATTGAATAGGTAGAGTACATTGCGATACTAATTTTCAATACTTTCAACTCTACCAGAATCTTACCTGGTAAACTTTAACAACTTTTTGTTTGTATGAATAATATAATCTCGTTTGAATCCAGTGTGCTAAAGTGAAAAGTTTGCCGAATTTGACCATTTCTAGTTCTATGCCATAATTTCGTCTTGTGAATTCTAAATACATTGCTCTGAAATGCATTAAAAACTGATTTCTAATATAACTTCTATGACATAAATTTTTTCCTGCATGTTGTAAAATTGAAGCATTGTGACTATTGCATAATACGCAATCGCAAATGTCTGCTAACGTTACATTTTCTGAAAAATATACTAACTTCTGTTGCCAATAATACCCACGAATATTAATTTGAGTGAATTCATTTGACGCACGAATGTTCAACGAACTAATATTATTTACTTCTGTATTTAATCAGGGCGACGAACAATCGAACTGTGAAGGAAACTGCAACTCTCGAATTAAGCTTTGTCAATTCTCATTTGCAATTACTACGTGAACAATTAGCCGAATTGAATGGATGCTTGGAAGCTTATCAGGGGCAAGGGTGAGTCATTTATTCATACGCGGTGTAGTTGTGACGAATTTATTCGTCAGAAAATACACATTTCCATTTCCAAGATTCTGCAGTGACTAATACAAATAATCATTTTCCCTCATTTTCAAGTTTCCAAAAGGTCATCGGGTTTCTTAATAATGTTGGAAGGATCGTTGTTTCTCTGTCCCTCCATCCTCCGGTGACTCCGCCATAGGGTGTTTCATAGAGTAGTTATCAGGTTATCACAGGGTATTTCATAATTAAAAAGGAAGAAATTGAGATTTTGTAGGGAAAGTCACTAGCATAGAGTTAGGAATTGTAGCTAGTTTTTTTCCCCAACGATGGGAGAAATAAACATAAAGAACAATCTGAAATTTCTAACTCTATGGTTACTAAAGAAGGTTGGGTTTCTTTTTGTTGGTAGTACAGACTGTGTAGTAGTGTTGTGGATTGATTGATTGATTGATTTATTTTTTCAACTGTCAGACCGATAACAGCAGTAGAGTAGACTCACAAGGAAGGGATGTTGATATCCACGGGCTAGCATCCAAATACAACTAGACTTAGAAATGTAGGAAAGTTGATAGCTACTAGGATACAATTATTACAATAGTTTAATGTCGATTTCTTCTGGAAATGTGACTAGACGATTATGGAATCGACTGGGCAATGCAAGTTGATATACTTGGGTTGCCTAACACCCAAATACAATTAGAACCCAGAAATGTCATTAAATCGACTCGGAAGACAGGATATGTTGGGTACCTCGACAGCTATTTTGTGTAATTTTACTCATTTTTACTAATCATACTTATGTTTGACGACAATTAA
>JAQFYE010000157.1:0-51305 GCA_034694305.1 Protaphorura glebata | reverse complement strand
CAATCCTCCTTCTAGATATCGAAGTCAATTTTAGAAAAAACCGAACCCAAATCCATTGAACCGTTTGGAAGATATTTCATTTCAAAAGGGGGGTACACATTTCAGAAACACCCTGTATGTATACGAACCTACAACTACAACTTTCCAAAAGCTGACTTTATCCGCTTCAACGAATCCAGCGAGCTTAACGACGACCATGATGGCCAGGCGACGCCGACAATAAAAACTCATTTCCAAAGTTTTCCCGCGTCGAAAGACCCCCTCCCTCCCCCCTCCCTGCTCAGTAATATTCCGGGTATTTGAACGGAAAAGCTAAATGGGGTGATGGGGGTTTAGGACGGGTGGAGTGTGTACACTATGAGGTTGTACTCTCATTGTCATTGTCATCCTTCCAGGCGTAATGAGATGGGAGTGCAACAGTGGCAATTTACCCAACGTCAGGATAAAAGTAGTTCCAAGTTGTAATACATAAGGAAGGAATTGGATGGAATGAATCGTCGTGGCACGCACGGAAAATGTATGATTAGAAACTCCGTCCGTCCATCCGTCGGCTTTCTCACGGGGAAAGCAGAGTGAGGAGACTTTCACTCGCCTTGGCCATCTGTGGTCTTTTACAGATGACATTAGAGTGGATGTAGGAACTGGGTCTCTATACTACGGCCATGGCTAGACAATGTCCCAGGATAATGGGAAGTGAGTGAGAACTGAATGGTGAATTGGTAAGAGAGCGTAGACTAGGACCGTCCTCAACGGCCACTGACTTTTCGACAAACAAACAGGGCAGGGACGGAAATAATGTATAGAATGGCATGGACAGAAGAAAAGGCATCGTTGAATTTCCAAGTCCTGTCACGACTTCAACAAAGTTTGAGTACATGTTCACGACCAAAATTTACTTACACTTAGCTCATTACGAGGGTGCATAACGGTGGGGAAGTAAGGATGTATCTTATTAGTCTCCAACATTACGACCAGGACCACCAGTACCAGAACTCTACAGTCCACGTCCGTATCTCCCAATTTCCTCATCACATTTTCCAAACTAACCAGACAATGTTTCGTTACGTTACCTTTGTCAGACAATGAGCCCAAGTCACCCATGCTATGTGTATATCTACACTAATGGAGGAATATTATGGAAATAGCTCAATCCCGGCTCAAACAAGATAGATCGAGCCAATTAATTGAACAATAAAACTATACATACATTCTACCATGTACCTGTGAGTTTCAAACTTTAGTCAAACTTCTACATGTGGTCATAGGCCAACAGCTCCAGTTGGCTCTATATATCGTTCACACGAAATTAACGATTAAAATTTGTCTTGTGTAAAATGAAATACTCAGAATGTTAATTAATATTCACTCATCATTTGCTAAACATTATTGCGTACTTTTGTAAAGTAGCTCCATTTGGCCCAGGAAAGGTACCTCTTGTACAAGGAAACATTTTGTGCTTGAGGGATTAAACCCTCGTGATCGTCGCTACAGAGAAAGTCGACTGTAGACGTGGGAATTTTGATCAGTAGAATGACATGTACTACTAATTAGTAATTCAAGGACTTGAATTTCTTAAAGGTTTAATAATTTAGTTTAAGAGGAAGGATCGTAGTGAAAGTCTCAAGTGGGAACCTTGCATTAAGATTACGTGAAAAAACGTGTTATTTTTTCAAAGTGGGAAAGCCTACATGTAAGGTCTATTTGTAAGTAAGTCCGCACACAGTGTAGAAGAGCTCAGAAAAGCTGGACGGACAAGTAGAAAACTGGAAGGAGAAAGTCTCCAGAGAGAACCAGATTTCAGCTCCGCTTTTCCCCTCCACTTTTTTAGGAGAAGAATAGGGGTTGACGTGCGTGCATAGTACATACAAACATATACAAAATGCGTGCGTACGCGTGAGGAGTATTTTGTATGTACGTGCGTAAGTATTGTGCCCCAAGTCTCGCCTTAGTTGCCACTACGACTTCTTTCTGCCAGTCTAATCCCCCAGAGCCCACGTTTTCTAAATACATCTTTTTTGTGACGAAAAACGGCTTTGGGACTCATACAACACCCAAACATATTTTCATTCTTATACTCGTACTCACTGCAATTTCCACCCCATTCTTCTCATTCTCTTTAATAAAAGCTAAAAGAATCATTTCTTTAAATGACCAGCCTCCAGCTATTACGATGGAATGATGATTAAACACAACTAATTAATTTAACTGACCCCTAGCAAAGACTTACTTAATTGTTATATTGGGTGAAAGTGGTGAAAGTCACCAAATTAAAGATTTTCTTATCTACGGACCAAGTACGGATCAAAAGCGAATGCTTGTGTACTCTAATTCTTATTACCATCTCAATCCTCTCCTAAAGAAATAATGTTTTGAAACATATAGGCTGAAATATTTACCACGTGCTAAAGATTAAACAGGATTAAATAGTGGATGTGACGATTATCTAGAATTTTGTGAAAGGTAGTGGTAATTGTGATATCGGGGGAAAGTGCAGAAAGTCTTCTGATGTGAGATTTCTTTTGGGACGGTTGAACTGAGGAGGTAGTAAAATAAGAATCGAACGTTTATAGTCCGCAGTATCCGGAGGGAAAGAACTTTTGATATGAAATGTTACTGTTCTTTTCCGGAGGCTTTCCCCCAACCATTTTCCTGGGTCCCTTGTAACCTGAATTTCGATTTTTTCAGCTGCACTTCAACATTTAACCGCTAAATCTTCAAGGTAGTAGGTTGCGAACATTGTCCCCACCACTTGAAAATTCTAACCCCACGTTGTATAGTTCAAGACGAAGCGTTAATTGCTACACATATTAATTGATTCTTACTCTGGTCACTTGTTTTTCGTAGAGATTGTGAGCTTTTCATTCAGCGTAGAGATAGTACCCCTAGTAGTAAGAAAAACTCCAGCAGCCACATTACATTGTCAGTTCTAGGGAATGCTACCCTCCACGTAGAGACCGTCTGTATGTTACATAAGGTTTAAGCCTTAATTATTTGTTTACAAGGAAATAGTCCTACTTCTGTTTCCTGACCATAATCTTTCCGCCTATTTTTTTCCATTGAGTAATTTTTTGTTGAACCGTTAGAAGTGTTTGGCCGAGAGAGAGAAGTAAAGTGGCGGACTGGAGTTGGTGGATGGTTGAAATATTGACTCTTCTGTTGAAAACAGAAGAAGAGGAAGATGAGAGTGCGTCAGAGTCGTTGGACTGCATTGCGTGCAATTGATCATAAAGAGCTTGGAAGACGTGAGAGTTGAGCTTGGAGGTCCGTGATGGATTTGATGAGGGAGAAAGAGGAAATCCTAAGCCTTAAGCAAATCAAGCATGTATCAAAAAGCAGTTGTGGAAAAGGATAAAAAAAAGAGAGCAGGCCGTGAGGAAGAAGTACGTTGAGGAGGAGGAAGACGAAAGAAAGATCCTCAGATCGGTTTGTTGGCCTCTGAACAAAAGAACTATCCAATGCAATGGTTTGCCAAGACATATTTCACTCAAGTCAGAGTAATATCACCAGATATGACATGATATATAGAAGGGCTCCAACAAATCTTGTAAAATCACTAAGACCCTACCACACCGCTCTCGCTTCCATCCACTTTCTCCAAATCATTTTTACACTCGTCGTCGTCTTCGGTCGTCTTGTCCTTAGCCAGAGCCTTCGCCACCAACCTACCAATTTCTTTTTGTTTTTTCACCACCAAGAAATATTCCTCACAAATTTTCTATCTACCTTCCAGCATTCATCATTCTGTTATGTGTGTGTATGTCCACGTTACTTTCACCACCCTGTAAGTACACATGCATTTATTTCTCACCACCAGATGTGAATTCAAAATTTTTATCACTAGGGCACGAATGCCAAGAAGCAAAAAAATAGGATTTCAGAAAAACTAGGTCTCTCAAGGAATTACGAGGGACAGGATTCGGATGTATAATTCATAATCACATTAAGAATATAGAGGATGAGTTCTATTTGGTAATTAAAAATCCATGTTTTTGTAGAGAATGAGTCAGACTTTTTTCTGGCGCTAAGCAGAGTCGGTATTTCATGGAGTTTGAAAATCGGTTATCATATAGCTTTATGGTAGTTTGAATTTTACACCCAAATAGTGTCCCTTATATATCAGTAGACGCTTTGTCGTCGGGGTGGTTGAACAGCGCCCAACAACAAACGACTTACGGAGTCATACTTTATCATTCCCTTGTCGCCCGTCATTCTCTCTTTGTGAGACTTCGGCGTGCGATGGATTCTCCATCTTGAACCACATCTAGACAAACCAGAATTTTTTGTCTATGCTACAAAAGCTTGGTACATAACATACCATACCAAGTTCAGTCAGGTGGCATTTAGTGCCTTACAAATCAGGGCGTGTGGTATGTCCATTCTAAATTTATTTTTGGGAGGACATTCCAACGATTTAATATTTGACTAAAGTATTCCACACATGCAGACGTCATCAAGGCTGAAAGAAATGTTTGCTCTGAGCTTGAGGACTATAAATTTTATGAACCCGGGGGCAGCTTCAGCTTAATAATTTTTACTAACTAGAGTTCTAAACTTTAAGTAATTCCGACGAGAACAGAAGTGATATTGTCACTTTAGGTTAACAACAAGTAAAATATGGAGGAAAGAAGACCTCAATCTTCTGAATTTCTCCGGGGGAAAGTTGACTCGCGAAACAATGTGGACTTGACTCAAGAATCACTTTTAATACAATATATTTAGTGGTTAAGAAATACACATTTTGTTATACATAAATTCAAGAGTAAAATTATTTCAAAAGAGAAAGCTAATTTTATGAAACAATGCTCATCCTCCTTGGAAGGAAATCCTAGCCTAGTCAACTCAACTGACTCCTCCAACTTTCTCCTTGAGAAGAACAATGGAATCCAACCTATTCAATTAACCTAAGCATCTGAAGTTCGTTGAGTCAATCAGAGCCATGAACTATGCATACATGATTACATAACATAGCGTATGTACGTTAGGAGAAGAAAAGCCTGAGCTAACATCAAAAGCACAATACACAATAGATGAACCCCAAAGTCGTCGTCATGTCATTAGTCTTTCAACATTCCATGACTTCAACGTTTCATTCACCTTAATTGTTACTTGTTACTATCGTAAAAGGCATTGAACTAATAATCCTCTAAATAATTTCGTATCAAGACGACAGAGTTATTATTAAATCCGTCCACTAATTTAGACATGCTTCAAGAGCTAGTGTTCGTTGGGCTGGACCTCTTTCAAATTATCTCTACCATGTTGCTAATTAAAATGGCACAGCTATACAGTCCAAAATTTGCAATGGTTGGCATTATGTGAAAAATCCCGCATGCCAAATTCTCATTAGCGGGAGATGAGAATTTTGGGGGAAAAAGTTTAACCACACTACTTTGGGTTCTTAGAATGCAAATCAAAATCAAGATTTTATTGAAGCTTGTTTTGTTAACTGTTAGGGAATGGGTTGTATGGTCGGTTGATTTTTGGGTATCAGCATATAATATGGAAGAAAGCGGAGAAAGAAAATAAGGATCGCGGGTTTTCTGTTTTCCCAGGCTGGATATTATTACAAGGCAAGGGCATGGGCTCAAACCATAACTTTTTGAGTCTCTACACCCGTGTGTGTTGTTCTATATGACTATGACTGAGGAGAGTGAGTATTTCTTCCTAACTTACTTAACTCAGAGATTCGTATATTCCAAAAAAGTCGTTTTCTTGAGATTGCTTCTTTGAGCTTGGGAAAAGTGGAAATATTTTGATTAGAACTCCGTGTCGTAAACATAGCATAACCGGTTTTCCTTGTCAAGTGGTAATATAATATGAGGCTCACAAGTTGTGGTATTGAACGTATCGACATAAAACTCTTGATTGAATCTGACTGCTGACAAGGAAAGAGAAAGGACCACAAGAAGGATTTTCAATTAATAAAATCTGGCAACATGAACTAATAAAAATTTCTTAATCCTATACGGTTTCCTTAAAAAAACAAATTTAGAAAATTGGAAACTTTATTAGAAATTTAGTGGGTCGTCTTAACTTGGACTAAGGATGGGGACTAAGGGCTTGCTCTAATTATAATTTCTGCAAAGTAAGCATGATTTCAAGATTTCTCCCCTTAGATTGTCACTTAAACTTGACTGACTGGATAAAATATTCTTCGTATGATATATTTTTTTAGTTAACTTGTGGCTCAATTTAATTTAAAACAAGATTGTCCAATAATATTAAATTGGGTGAATATATCGCTTGCAAATTCTCGAGCTAATTTTTTGCCAAATGTGAGATACAAACGAACCGCGATATTAGAGTCGCGATTTCCAACCCAATGTCAGGAGCATACTCGATATTTTGCCCTGTCGTCATACTGTCGTGATTTTTGCGATATTAATATAAGTGTAGTCGAAACATTAGCCCATAAGTCATAAGAGGTTTAATATCGACCTATGTCGCTGAATTTTCTAATCTACCGGCATATTTCTTGTCGAGATTTCTACCCTTGGGATATTTTGTTTCAAAATTTAATAGTCAAATAAGAGAAATAAAATAAAGAGGAGAGTAGAGTGAGACGGAAAAGAATTGGTGGAAAGAATTGAGTCACAAACTAACCTGTTCCTGGGACTTGCTTTCAATTTGAGTGGATGGCTGAGGAGCATTCAACTCTTGACTTTCACGAATGTAAAAGGAGAGGTCGTTTTGTTGAAAAACTACAAAGTTGTTTCATTTTCTCCCCGTAACATTCCTTGAGTTCACAGAACATTCCATGGATATATTTTACCTTTCTCCGAAGGAACCCTGACATGAAGCCCACCATTTCCATTCCGTCCGAATGATTACCTTAAAAGGACCCAGATCTAACGAGGGATAAGAAAGGACCGGAGTGGAATGAATGGGATATAGCAAAATTCTACACTCGCAACTGTAGACTTAGAATCCGGAGAAAGAAAGAGAATTCAAGTGAGGAGAGACTTAGAGACGGAGCCAGGAATTTATTCACTTTTCTCAAAAGTTAATTAAAATTGTCCACAAATTCTAATCTTACCGACTGACTGATCACTCATTTACTTTTATAATTTAAAAAGTCTCTCCCTCCACTAATGAGTCTGAGCGTGATGAACCTGACGTTTCATTTGCGGCTCGACTAGCACAACGTTTACTTAACCACAAACAAGTCAAGAGACTTTGATGGGAAATCTCAGTCACCCACTCTCAGAGAAACCTTTTTATGAATCTACATATCTATTCTAACTTTGTCAGGAAAATCTTAAAATATTCTTCTCTCAACTTCCCCATTTCTTTTTAGAATAGTTATCGATTACTTAACTTTTTACTCCTTCCATCCTTCCAAGCTAACATTTCTTTGCACTACAACGCATAAATGTCAATGTCCGGAAAATAATCAACCCAGAAAAAGTTTGAAATCATCCAGATGTGTCACAAAGTTACGTCCACGTGTTCTGCACGGTCACGTGAAAGGTATGACCTGGTCACAGCTTTTGATTCGATCAGTAATCCGCTCGGTCATTGTTCCATTTCGAATTATTAACGATAAATAGGTTACGGGAATATAATAAATTAGTAAATCATTTCAAATCTTATCTTAACAAATTGGCACCCTCTGGTCCGCTACGACCATAATAATAATTCAGAAAATGGTCCCCCAATACTGGTTGTCTTTTTTCCCTCAAAATTTGAATTTATGTGCAGAAAACAACTGGCACATCCTGTGACTCTCATAGATATTCGCAAGTAGGAAATGTGAAAAAAGCAAAAGGTTTAAGGGCATAGGGCAAAGCCATGGTTTACCCAGGGAATTCGGGTGTGACAGGAGTAAATGTAAAAAAAGAAGTATTTTTGAGATTGGGTTGAAATGGGTTTCTATTCAATGTTTAAATGTTGGTTGACTGGGCGCGTCGCTTTCGTCGTCGTTGGAGGCTCGTCGTGTCGATTTGGTCCCTTGGTTGAAACTTCCGATTAGTTGAACTATTTCAACAGCTGGGTGGATTCAAAGGAACAAAGTGTTCGTCGGTCCCGCCAGCTCGCTCGAGAGAGACCATCCATTATGTCTCATGTCATACTTCCTGAATCCACAGAGTCCAAAAAAGAATTATTGATCCCAGACTAGTCTGGACCAGATTTCATCAGCATTTAACCCAAACAGAGTAAATGTAACATGAGCGTCTATTCTTCCTATGTCTTTGGTTAGAGATACCAGGAATTTGGACTCATCATCTCTCGTCAATCTTTAAAGAAATTAAATCAAATTGTCCACGTAAACAGTATCTCCTGATTCTACACAGACCAATTATTTAACGTCTTCTTTTTAATCAACTGACACAAGATTATAGAGGGTATCGAGGTTTGAGCTCAACTCCTGTCTACTTCCTGATTGGGGCCTTGTTTTTTGGCCGCTAAGGTCATGCACGATTATATTTCCATTACATTAACAATTATAGAGTGAAAATCTGTTTCTCTACAAAACGTATGTACCGTATCTATTATATTAGAAGACTGAGCTTCTATTCATTCAAGGAGGTTCAAAGTTCAAGAACTATCACCACTTTCTCCATTAGGTGACATGGAGAAAGCTGGAGAAAGTCCCGGCATGCCTTAGAGCTAATAGATTAAATAGGGCACTTATGTTTCATTTCTTCTGACTAGGAGACCATGGTTTTGATCCACCCTGTACACCACTAGTATGAAACCACGAGGTGAGTTCAATGACCCAATCACCTAACTTTGAGAAAACATTGAAGCCCACACTTGACTAAAACACCCAAAATTAATTCCAAAACATGTGTTAAGAAAGAAACAATTTGGTTTGAGGTAAATGTATTTACTTTGGTTGAGAGTTTGCCATTTGAGTCTAAGCGTTGTGTGGGAAAGGTTAATCTACACGAGGGCATCATTAGACTTGGCCAAGAAAACCAGAAGAGGTTGGTACACCTATCGGCATTAAGATATAATATTTATCCTTCACGGCTTCCCACAAACCCCACTTACTCCATTATACATGCAGAGTACTCAGACCATGTACATATGTATAAGTAACACCAAGTAAAATGCGTTATCAAGATACCAACCAGCCCCATTCCTCCATGCGTACATACATATTAGATGCCCCAACCTTTTATCTATAAATCTACTAAAATGCTAACTGGTTCCTTGGGAAATTGCCTTATAGTTTCAGCTCTTGAACTCATAATCAGGTCACAGGAAGTCTCTTCACGCTTTTCTTTCAAAAATCCCTGATGTAAGTAAAGTAAAGTAAAGTAAAGTAACATCACACACATGTTTGAGTGTAAGAAAGCTTCGATCACATTTTGTGTAAAAGAAGTAAGTAACATATGGTGACTTTCACCAAACGAGAAAAATCTCTGGAAAATGGCAACGGACGGACGGACCGACCAACCGCCTGTACTGAAAACAAGAGGAGGAAGAGGAGAAAAATATGAAAATACGCCACCATCCCATGTCTCATCTATTCTAAGACACATGCAATTTCTTGACGACAGATTTTTGCATATTTCATCTTAGAAAGTCAAAATGTGAGTGTGACGAGTTCAGTCAAGTGGATGGACGAAGAGTTCTAATCTGAGTCTAGATTCTAGAACTCAACTCTCAGATGCAAATCCTATCTCTTTTCTTACCAACTAAGTCTTCGTCTTATCTCATCTCCCTTCGTTCCTTGGTTACGGCAATAACTGGTAGAGTATGAATTTTTCTTGAAAAAAAAGGTGAAAGGAAATAAGATTCAGTGATGAGAAAAAAAAAAGTAAAGGAAGAGCCTGGATGTCAGTTCAAGTATTTTTCATCTTAAGATGAGACGAACCACCTTTCCAGGCATGCACACAGTCTAGTGAGTCAGTCAGACAATTATTCTTCTTCGTCTGTCTCTCGCCCTGTAAATGAGACTCCATGATATTAGTTTCTCAGGTTTGAGCTGGGGTGGGAAAACTACGAGTATGAATAACACAGGCCACTATTCCACTCAGTCCCGGTTCTTGGAAATTTCACTGAATGGGCTATTTAAAATTAAAGTTTTAAGACTTCTGAGATTAACCCGACATTGTATTGTTCTTCCTTTCGTTGATTTCAGAGGAGTTCGACTAATTAGTACGAGAAATCTCTTTGGGGTTCATTTTTAGCAAAAAGAGGGGGCACAGACCTTACGGGAAAATGTACGCCGTTGGGATTTTAGCTGGGATTTTTATGTTTTAGTCAGTCTTGTCCTGGCCAACTTTTCTGAAGGTACTACCCCGTAAAGTCTGACCGTTTGGCTGCTAGGAATACACAGTGGGTATGTCAGGTGAAGGCAAGTGAAAGTGAAAGTGGAAGTCACTTGCTTTCGCCTTACATGCCCTCTGTGTATTTCTAGCGGCCAAACGGTTAGACTTTTGGGGGTAGGACCTTCACAAAAGCTGACTTATAACATATAAAACTCCCAGCAATTTCCAATGGCGTACATTTTCCCATCAGGTTTGTGCCCCCGTCCTTTATTTTAGGTGGACCAAATGATTCGATACCTGGGACGCTAACCCGTTCCCAGAAACGTCACTGATTCTAGTTACCAGGTTCATTTATATATATGTTTGTATGCCAACCGTCCAAAATTGAGGACAGAAATCCTGGTACACAACATGGCAAGACTTAGAACTAGAGCTAGACCCCAACTTGACGCAGACTTGTGGAAAATTAATAATAATTTGATGAAACTTCTCTCAAAATCCTGCCACTGCGACTACTTGCAGTGCTAGAACTGCCTTAGTTTCCTTAAAACTTGTGGTTTGGTCTGTCTTGAGTTAAGACGAGAAGTCGTCGTTGTCGTCGTCGGTTGGCAGGCAATCATGTTTGGCATGCTTCTCCGTCTGAGTTATTAACAGTCACAATGTGTATCCTGTAGGTGTGCATATACGTAGTGAGACCTTTCAAAATGTGACGACATGCTTACCATACCTGAGTTAGAAATCTAATCAGAGCAAATTGTTTTAAATAAAGTTGACGGGTCGTCTACTGAATGTATTTTCCAATTTTAATGGAGTCAGGACTACAGGAACAGAAAAGACCGAGTGTTCCTTATGCAGTTGGGACTGCTAAAAGCAAGGGTTAGGTTAGTTTAGAACAGTATTTGCATGCAAGGAAGACAGTTGCAAAAAAAGTAGAAAAAAAAAGAAAGTCTATCCTCCCATGCATATGAATGCAAATGTGATGTGGGTCTACTAGATGAAAAATTCAGACAAGGAGTTTATCCCTGGTTTCGTACGTGTATAGGTGTACGCCATATCACACCGTATGGTTCCTTTTCCTTGCCCGCCACAATAGAACTAATGCTGGTATCAAAACTCTTGTTGTCTAACCCGTTTACAATATACAGGGTGGTCTAAAACAACTGATGGCGTTCAATTTCTACGAGATATCTATCTTGGTCAATAATTATCGAGTACATTTCACATACACGTGAAAGTAGAAGTTGGAAATACGGTAACGAACACCGTAAGGGTCCACGGAGAAAGCAGGAGAAAGTTTGGGCAGCTAACATTATTTTAACAAAAGTATCAGTTTTAAATATGACAATATTTCTGTTGTAAACATGGGTACTTGTTCAAATTCGAAGAAAGTTAACTTTCACCATGCCATCGAATATTTTTTTTTAAATGTTGAACACCCTGTGACGTAGTTGTAGTACATAGTATTATGAACGTGTCTGCTTATTCAGTAGATCTCTCTTTGTAGGTTCCTAAACTGTACTCCCGAGTTCCCTTAACTGTGAAAGGATTATATTTCCAAAGAGGTTTGACTCCATTACATCTTCATTGTGTCTGCGTGGGTAGGTAGTGTGTCAAGTGGATGTACATCAAAGCTAAGGTATAGCCTCGTCTAAACATGAATACTATTACTACCTTCATGTCTAACTAGATTCATGATGGATAGGTAAAGAGGATACTGAACGACTAAAGTCTGCCCACTTTCACCGGTCAATATTGTGTCTGCACATTTCTACAAAAATGGTCAGATGGATTAATATAGTTGAAAAGTCATTTTGAATTCAAAATTTGATATTCGAATACCACTTGAGGTCAACTGGTAGATTATGACAAAGGTACCCCTAGTAGTAGGTACCGGTGCAGAAAGGAAACACCAGTGCAAGGCAATCAAAGTCTACACACAGGAAACTGGTGTGAGGCTGCCCTTAGCACTGCAACAGAAAGGACTGAGTTCATTTGTTTAATAAATGAACTCATTATTCCATAATTTTCGACGATCAGGAAAACAAAGAATAAAGGAGCCTTGAGCTATAAGTTTATAGTTTGAACTATTTCCTTTGAATCATTGTATGAATACTCTGAACCACTGCGGGGTAATTTGTGATCTTGATTCTGAAAAGTTTAAACTCTAACTTCTCTCTCTCACACTCGACTCTTGAACTTTAAAACAAAACCTCATCACCCAACCAATTAATGATAGTTTACATTGTGCATGTGATAGTGTAAAATGACTGGGTTTTGGGTTAAATTATACGCTGTAGTTATTCATGGAAGGACTTCATAAATAAAGTTCAAAAGTATAGCCAAATAACCCACAAAGAAGACAAAATTTTGAATTTTGTGGGGAATGAGGAGGAGAAAGTCCTTGTTGAAATAATTCAACAACTTTGGTTGAACGTTTACACAAACAAGGGGTTCTACTTAGGGCGTCGTTACAGGAAATGAGAGTTGAGAGCCGAACTGAAGAAGTGCTAATTGAATGCACGTCTGAGAGTCTCAACTTTCAATTAACTTTGTCAATTAAAAATCCTTGAAGAACTCTGAGGATCCTCAAGGCGTGCCGGTCTTCTTCTCCTTCTCTCAGCTTTTTCAACTCCTGGCCGTCCATCTCATTTCTATTCATAAAGATTGACTCATCTTTGTCTCGACCCTCTCTCCTTGTAAACACGGGCAACTTCTTTCAGTTTGTGGAAGAAAGTTGAGAAACTGTGAGCAGCATTTTCCTGGGTATACAAACATGTACACACCGTAAATGACCTATTAAAAGCCGGGCGTGCACGCATTCTGGAAAGCATAAAGGTCACGAACTTTTACCATTTCCTCCTTAGGGTAAATGGAGCAACAACATGGCTTTTATTTGAGCCCCAGCTTCAATTCTGCACCCGCATCTCCGACCGATCAGTTATAGAAAATTAACGAAGATCAACGATGTCTGGAATGTAAGACCATCAATGATTTTTCAATAGTTGGCTGAAACGATGTCCTGACTATTCCGAAAGGATCCCGCATACACCTTATGGAGAAATGTACACGGTTGGAAATCACTGGATATTTTATATATTGTAGTTATCGGCATCCTGAACTACTTTTGTGAAGGTCCTACCCCCAAAAGTCTAACTGTTTGGCCTCTAGAAATACCAAGGCGGACATGTGCGATGATGTAGAGTGAAAGCCGAAGTGAGAGTCAGTGTACGCCATCGCACATACCAACCCGTGTATTTCTAGAAGCCGAACGGTTAGACCTCGGAGGTAGGACCTTCACAAAAGGTGCTCAGGATGCTAAGGACTATTACACATAAGAAATCTAACGAATTCCATCGGCGTACAATTTTCCATAACGTGTACGTGTTATCCTTTGCAGAGCAAAGTGTTTATATTACTATCCCTCTAAGGTCTATGAACCCAACTTTGAAACCAATCAACTTGAATGAAAGAGAAAGACATGCATAAAAAAATTCGGAGCCAGTAAAATTATACTTTCAACCAATATTTTAGCCAAATCTTAAATTTTTTGGTTGTTATTTCCGTTTCCAACGGTATACGTTATCATGAAACCGCCAAGTACTAGACTGAAATCCAACTGAAATATAATGCTGAGGAGTGAAAACAGGACGTCCGCCGTTAGATATGAGATGAGAGTATAGCCTCCTACATAATTAAGATGAAGAGAAAGATATGCTGACGTGTGATTGAAGTGAGTTGGGTCGGAGGGAGAGAGGCAGGTGTGAGTCAAGTTAAAGTTTTTGACACCAAAACCCATCTTCAGTTTTCTACCTACCTAACACGTACTTTCCAGCCTTACCATGCATGGGAAATACGTAGAACCGACATAGAATGATGAGGAAGAAAACTTGGTTATTTCTGGCGGAGAAAATATAAGCTTTCTTTTGCTTTCCTCTCGAAAACACGTTCCATTCCGTTAGACCTTCCTTCTTGGGAGTAAACCAAACCGAAAGTCCATCCTATGTAGACAGACACTAGGACTAATATATGTGTTGTAGACCATGTGCAATATTTAGGTCATTTGTACAACGTTTAAGTCAAGTACACAAATAATGTTAGTTTAGCCAATTGTGCAAATTTCTACGATCTAAATTTAAAGAAAAGGATTCACCCGTTATTTGGAAGTACAGCTAAGGAACGGCCGCACATCATCGCGTATTTAAAGATATGGTTGTTTTCCGTAGTTGGAATAGTCTCCAGCACAAAACGACAACCACCATCCATTTTTACTACCTTTATTCTATATGGACTGCTGGCAGAATTCAAATCTTATATCATTTTTCAGAATTTTAAAAACTTTTCACGAAAGGTGGAATAAATAAAACGGAGAACTTTTCTGTTTACAAAAAATACGATAGATTCCGACACTATGCAACTACAAGATGTCTTGAAAGTACCTAGCGGGGTCTTAGTTTATTTTTTGACAACAAAAGTAGTTATGTGGATGACAATGCATGACACACGATTAGAAAGGACTTGAAATTCTGAACATGTTCCATAGGGATAGTGAAGTGCATACAATGTCTACATTGGCCTAGGAATTGTACACATGGCCTACAACATATGCATAGTACATTTTCCTCTGGCTTCGGATCGAATAAGAAGTAGAAGTAGAAGTTAAAGTAAAAGTAGAAGGAAAATGAAGCAAACAAATAAGACTCGCTCATACTGCACCGTCGAGACAAGAACTTGAGGAAAGTAGCGGCCAACGGCGGCCAGTCCGTCCGTCCTGACTTGTACTTGTATGTACTGGGTCGAACAAAACGGAAAGAGGAAGAAGAAAAGAAGAGAAAATTGAGAGCCACCAGACTTTCCCATCCTCTTTTGTACTGGGAAAAAGAAGAGTACAAGACTCGCGGAGTCGGAACATATGAATGCAGTGCAAGGTTTTGGAATGTGTATGTGAATGTGTAGTCTGAGAAGAAGACTTTCTTTTCCTCTTCGTCTTCTTTTCATTTTTTTATTTCCTTGCTTCTTCCTTTTTTCTCCCCACCCTAACAGCACAAAGTTTTAGTCACATATGTGAACGGACGAGGGCCACGTATGTAATGTAATGTAAGTATGTGCGTGTGTGCTTTTCTCCTCTGTTAAAACTCCTCAGAATCCTTTTCTCAGAGTCAGAAAAAGTAGAAGAAGAAGAAGAAAAAGAGAAACCATCAGCATTCGTTTCTCGTTTGATAAAAGAGAACATAGGCTCCTGTCAAAATCCTTCATCCGAGCATTTTGCCGCTCCCGCCGCCGCCGTCCTCACCACTACCCGCCGTATCCTCCTTCCGACTCACTTTTCTTTCGAAGCATTTGAACTGAACCGTCTCATCTTCACATGCTTAGTCAGTTCGCTAAAAGCCAATTTTTTTCTCTTTTTAGGGAGATAGTACAGAGAAAGCCATGAAAGTTGGTTTTTACAGGGTGGTTCGTAGTCAACTACCGACTCCAGCCATAGGGTTTTTGAAACAAAGGTACGGTATGTATTCCAGAGTCCAACAACGGAAGTCGTCAAAAATCAGGGCTTTCTATCCCACAAAATACATGAACAAAAATTTTGAGGAATATCGTATTTATTCTGTTAATATCCAGGATTCAATAAGGGTGGATAAACTTTCACCACTTTCTCCATTAAGCTTATGGAGATATCTGGAGAAAGGTAGGCCTATATTAGACCCCGGCTACTAATCAAATAAATATGGTAGTCAAATGAACCTAGGAGTGAGTATTCGGTGGGAATGAACCACCCTATACACTTAAACTTTCTCTTCCTTTCTCCAATGACTACCAATTTTTGGTTTCAGAAATAAATGTGACACTCTCCGACATTTCCTTCTCCTTTCTTTTATTTAACTAGGAGGTGCGGTGTAGGTGGGGCGTTGGAAATATAGTGTTCGCTCAGAGGGCACGGCAACGACTTAGTTTCTCCGTCGTAATGTAATGCATTTGTCAGGAGAATCGGTCCCAGAAAATCAGGACAGCGGAAAAATCATGTGGGTATGAACACCCGGCCACATTTTGACTTCACTTGAGGCCATTTTCTTGTAGATGACTGAGGATTTTTTCGCGTGTCTCCTTATTTCACGTCACCAGGGGAAACCCTCACACGACTCATCAGCTAAAGCGGCTAGACGGTTGGGACTGATAACGATAGATCTTGAAGAACGTGACTGGGGCGGATTCGTGACTCGCGGTTTTCCTCGCTTTTCAGTCTGTATTTCTTTTGAGCCAAGAAATGACGCGGGGACGCGTAGAATGTTGTAATGGTGGTGAGTTAACTGAGTTGAAGTGGGTTTCGATGTTATTGTGTTTATGGTGGCAGTCTTGAGAGACAGGAAAATGACACACGGTGTAGTATATTTGACGTCCAACCCCAACTGACCTCTATATTTTTTTCTTTATTGGATTTGACTTTTTTTCATTGTCCTCGGACGAAGAATCCTCCAGGTCTTATGGAACTATCATATTACTCTTCACCCAAGGATAACTGAGTCAACTCATTCACTCACAATTTTAAGTAGCTCAGCATCACCCGGATTTTTAGCCTTACTTTTATGAAAAGAAAAGGATTTTTCACTTGAAGCGATGACTGCACTCCGGATAAGGGTATCCCCTAGCTTTCAACATCTTCTCGCAGTTCTCAAAAAATTTCAAACGTTTGGCTCAATGGGCTTATAAGCTGCCATTCCTACCATCATTTCAATTACGACGTATTCTATGACTTTATTCTTTTATTTGGAGAGAAAGAGTCAGAGTTTGTAGGTAACATATGACTCTGGTTTTTAATTAATTTCATAGCAAGTTGGGTAATATCATCTCGCTATAAAGTTTGGTCTTACTACTAGGGCCATCTTTCCTAGGCTAAATAAAAGCCAACCTATTTCCACGAAAATTACTCGGCTGTTTGACCATGGCTTGCAGCGAATGTCAATTATCGAGAGTATTCTTACTCCAGGGCAGTCGAGTCGACTTGTGGCAAATGACCACACTTTTGCCACGTGGGATAGTTCTCAATGTAAGATCCACATGCCAGTTCTTTGTATTTGTTTACGTCATGCATGGATAGCTTTCTCTTCAATAGACACTACCCTATGGTCCAAATTTCCAAGAATAGTGGTTTAAATTTTCCGAGACGACCGTACAAGCAGAGTTACTTTGAAAAAAGTTTTCGTTAGAAATTTGCAGTAGTATTTGTGATGTAGTTTGAAGAAAATGTGTCCAGTGTCCAAGCTGGACGAAGTTACTTAAGGGCTATTCTGGGGAGTCTGTGTCTCGAAGGAGTTCTTTATTCCTTCACAGTTTCCTTTCCTTTTGTGATCCACACCCGAGCCAATGAAGTGAAGAAGAGTCATAGAGGGGGTTCAGGTTAGGTTCGGTGGATTGGGAATGGTGTAAACAGAGATAACGGGGTCTAAATAGAGAGAGAGAAGAAAATTTCTCACACTTAATCCATCCCAAGACCCAAGGACTTTCTCCTCTGATTTCTCTTTCCCAAAAACTTTTCCTTCCTTATACCGTATACCGTATAGTACCCCCATTGTCCAACTTTGAGTCAGTCAAGTCAATTCGTCTCTCAACTCGACAACTTTGACACAATCCACCCATGCACGTACAAAATACGAAGAAGTACTATATCGGATAACCAGGCCAAGTCTAAAGAGACAGGACAGGACGCCATAGGACTGACTGCTACTTAAGACATTTCTATCCTACATATATATACGTTTATTATGTTTAAAGACATTTTATTGTTTAAAACTTATGCGTAGTTTATTTGAAGAATGGCTGAATAAAGACTTTGAGAAGTAGCTAGGAACCATATGAACTGGAGAAAGTCTGTAGTCACTTTGTCAATGCATAATTTAGTGAATGTATCTTCTTTCTCCTACTGGAAATATATGGCTGTCTAAATTTATATCAAATATACAGAAATTCCGTACAAGGTGTGTGTGTGCGAAGAGACTGACAAGAATACGTTTAGAGTTAGTGAAATGTAGAAAGCCTTAAGCCCTTTTTCCCTTTGTGTTCTTTGATCTCTGGGCATGCAGCCTCCTGGCAAAGCCATAGTCAGGACAGTAAGTCTAGGTCTAGACCCATACTCTGCCCTATGAATTCCAACTGGTGTTCCATGCATTAACAGTATGGTGGAAAAACTACGTGCCTGTTTTACGATTCCAAATCAAATCATGGTCCCTGGGCTCCAGGATTTTGAAATTCTTCTGGGATATGAGGGTTGATGTTTTGAAGGTCCATTTGACGGCTCATAATATTACGGGTTTACTTCCAGAAAGTGGTAATGCATGACATGGTTGCCTACTCTTGTGGACAGCATCCACGTCAACCTAGATTGCTGACGACGACGAATCTGTCATTCTTAAAAATTCAAAGTCAAATTCAAATAGACAATTCAAAGCTCTCTTCCAAATATTTCTTTAGTAGCGGCGTAGGTAGCTCTCTTATTAGTTTAACTGTGCTGATCTCATACCCTCGAAGTCAATTAGTAAAGTAGACTAGAAAATTCCAAGAACTGCAAGTAAGTATTGGTACCCTTGAGGCGTGATTGTTTTAATTACAACTTCTAATGACCGAACTAGAAATCTGTCAGTTACAGTTACCACCACCTAACCACACAACAACTGAAAATTACGCCCGTACATTCTTAGAAACACCACGATTTCCAAAACAACAAACTATCTCTGTTTCAAAATTTATAGGCCAGAATATTTAATCCGAATGAACGTAAAATTGACATAACCACAGGTACACGTCGAAACACGAGTTTTTACTCTGTTGTGAATTCGGCCTTAATTTGGTGGAATAATTACGGTGTACAATTTTAACCATAACTTTACAAATTAATAATGTTCATAAGGAACTCCAAATTAAACCTGTTAATTATTTGTTAAATCAGTTACTGTACTGAACCGTTTGGGAAATTGAACATTAAAGAATTCACTGAATAACTTATACATAATTTCAGCAAATAAAATTGTACACATGAATCTAGAATGCCTAGGACAAGTATACCGCCAACATCTGTTGTATAACACATATATCGTAAACTTAGTTCCATGAGTATCGTGACTTTTGCCAATAAAGTTACTCAATTCAATCAATCTGGAAGCCTGGAGTCGGAGTGTTTTCCGACAAGTTCCAATTTTGGACAATTCAAACAAATTTGAGATTTCCTGGGCTGAAATGGCGGATAACCTGTCATCACACCTTCCGTTCCTTTCCTTCCATAATGAAATATACTCTCGTTTGAATAGAATTTCCGTGCTAGCTGACACTCACGAATACGTCGATTCACATAGAAAGCATCGGACGAAGAAGATTTTGGAAAATTCTTGTGACGAGAATTCGATAGGGACAATATTTGATCAAAAAATATTCATTCCCTAGTTCCTAACTTACTGTCTTTCTTTGAATGAATGGAAGGAAATGGAAGAAACAACTTCCTGTTGACTCACACCTACATTTTCCTCAAACTTTATTGACACACTTTAAACTATCCACCCAGAGTTTGACTCGGCCTTGGATTTTTGACTACGAAGACGACGACGACGACGACATCGACAGTGAAAGATATTCTTTATGTGTGAGTTAGTAGATTGACAAAAAGGATGAGGTTGGAATACCATCGTCGTCTTCGTCGTCGTCGTCGTGAAGAAGACAGTCTTATGGGGTTTCCTCGATTTGTTGGAAAAATGAGTCCGTGCCTTGGCTCAGGTCCCTAGCCAATGTGGAAATAATAGAATGGGAGATTCCCCTCTTTTTTCCTCGCCTTCGTCGTCTCAATCAATAGGAATCCCGTTGGTTAGAACAAGGCTGCCAAAAGATCATAATTCCCTCCACATGGTTCGCCCGGAGAAAGCCTGGAGAAAGGAGTCGGAGGAGAAAGTTCTCTCAGTCTACTGTCAGGAATCCACATAAATATATGAGTTCTCGCTCCATTAATGTCATATTGTCCCCCATCCAAACCGTGTCTTCCCACCCAAACCCAACCAGGCACACACCACACATCTCACAACGTCTTCCAAATTGAGCCCAATCATCAATCGATTAACAAAATACGTCCTTCCTATTTACGTTCCTCAATGCACTTAATGAATTAAATGAATAACAACCGGCTACGCACCATTTATACCTTATATAGAGTATCAAATAACTATATAATAAATTAGAGGCGCAAAGTTATAAAAACCAAAAGGAAATATTTCACTACGTTAAAAAAAAACGTTTCCAAAGCCTTCAGATTTAAAGCGACTTCTTTCCTAGAATATCATTGAAAGTCATAACAATTAATCTTAACTTGTAGAGTATTCTCAAAACCTGTTGGTTGAGCATGTTATTTAGTTATTTTATAATTTAGAAGATAAAAGATTCCAATAATGACCAGTATTTCTATTCCTGTGGTCTTATCTGGCCTTGGGGAATTAAGAATTGGTCCCGGTTTCCCCTAGCTGAAATGAGTGTTGGTGTTGGAACATGTCTTAATGGACCGTATTCCCTAATTTCGTAATATAACCATTCCAAATAGAACCCGTGCCCTAGTGACATTTTAGTTCTTAAAGTGAAACAATTGAATACTGCAATAATTATGGGTGAGCTAATTACAATAGAATTATGGGTAGTGCTTCTAAATGGTTATATATAAATCAATTGGTTATATAAATTGAACTCTAACTGTGTTTGTTGTTATTGTTGAAAATAAAGTTAGTACAAAACTGTCATTGGACACTTTTTCTGTATAATGTACTCTTCCAAGAAGTAAAGTGCGTTCGAGTGAATGTAAATGCTTTAGACCTGGGACTTCACGCATGTATGTACAAACCTCTCTGACTTTGAACTCTGATCCGTAGTAAGAGTAGTGGGTAGTTGTTTAAAAAACAAAATCCTTAAATTACCTCCCTTTCATGCTATTTTCCATCTGTCGTACGTGGGAGAGGAGATAAAGTTGAACGAATCATTTTGCACGCATCATTAAATTTGAAGGGGAATTGGGGGCGAGGGTGGGCGGATCTTGTGCGTTTATATATTTTTTCAAAATTGAGTTCAGCTTTCTTCTGACTTTACATATTCAAAAGTCTGAAAATGGAAGTTGTTGTAGGAGTACATAGGTATTTTCATTTCCTACCCCATCACCACTATTGGAATTGAGAGTACTGGCGTATATATTCTGATTCTGAGGCATTAGATCCTAAAAAGATATACGTCAGTGGGATACTTATGGTATGGCACAGGTTTTTGGGTTCTGGTGTAGAGCTTGATAGTCTACTTGAAAATAGAGCTGTCACTCTTGAATGAATTGAAGGAGTCAAGATGAAACACAAATTAGGGATAGATTTTCCTTCCTATTCTCTCCTTTCTCCGTCTTCCCATCTCTCTATATTTCTCACGGGGAAAATTTTCATACATATATTTTTTTTTCTCAGGTTTTTGGGGCTTACACGCACGCACGTACTTGGATGATTTTTCACGAAGACAGGCCGAGAGAAAGCTTGGCTTGGATTGTTTCTAACCAATCCTACAACTTCATATATTTCATTCATTCATACATACAGTTTAACGCTACACTGCCTTCTTTCTCGTTCTTTTTTTTCCAATTCAAGTTTCTCAAACTGTGTGAGACAGACGGAAGTCTTTTTGGTCGTGGTGGTTCAGAGATACTTATGGTTACATGGAGAAAGTGGAGAAAGTTTAGCACATGACTATACATAGTTGTACTCGTACTTTTTTTTTATTTGAACTACTACCTACCCACACGTGTAACTGAAAATCTAGCGTGGGTACAGTAAGGGTACGGTACGGTAACTCTAGTAGTAGGACGTCTCCCTTGGCCCACCATCAAACTCTTTCCAATAAATAACGACGACTTACTTACACATGTGTATGGTTGGGCAGTGGGAATAGTAGTAAAGGTTTTGAGTCAATGACGCGAGGTTTTATTCATTTTCTTTCGGCTCGGTTTCTCTAGTCCAGCTTTGAATTGAATTGAATTGCATACTTGGTTAGTTGACAAGTAGCTGTAGCAAATATAAACTCCATTCCGTTCCGTTCCATTCCTTTTGTTTCAATACCAAACTACTTCGTAGTGAGCACAGGAACTTTCTTCTCAGCTTTTACTTTTCTTGAATTTTGAATTTAATCCAAGATGTGGGGCGGAGTGGAAAGTAGGTATATTACGAGGACTACTACAGCAAATATTGGTGTGTAGTGCAGGAGCCAGGGCATGCTATGGCCAAGTATGAACATGGATGGAGCCAACGGAGGAAAAAGGTCTCAATTTATGATAATCCTAGAAAAGTGTTGTGTGGAAAGCTGTCGGGGTTTTTCCCCGGAGATTTTCTTCGTCTCCGTACTTTTGAGCGTTAAACACACACGCATGTACACACGTGAACGGCATAGCTTCAAGATATGACACTACGACCAGGTTGGCTTAGGAATATATTCATGTAAGAGGAGAAAAGATGTCATAAACGATCATAGTTTAGAGTAGAGGCTTAGGCTACCCTCTTGTCTATATCATAATAAGGTTGGCCCATGAGACTTGGACCAAAACAAGGGACAAGATTCGCTTGTAAAATTCACATCAGCTCCTAACTTTAACTTCGTACATTTATTTATAGTTTGGTGACCGTCTGAAGTTTAAAGGACATTGTACCCGTCCTGGAAGAAATTGGACGACTTCAAGAGGACACGAGTTTCAAGTTTAGTTTTATTCAAGTTTCAGAACCAAAGTGAAAGGTTAAAAAAATTTTGTTGAACACACTTGGGTCAGGCGATAGTGTCTGAATCACACTTTGATTGAAAGAGACTTTCTATAGATCGGGTGCCCAGTTATAAAATGGTTAAGATTTTGGTAATTCTTGAATGAAACTTTATCTGTTGATGAAATGTGGATTTGGTGATATTTCAAATCACTGTAAATGACTGGAATTCTCGATAAATGTGAATTTTACATACCAGTATTATCCCTTGTGAACCTGAGGCTGAGCCCGAGACCAGACCTGAGCAGATCAGACCAGACCGCGCTGTGCCCAGTCAACATGGTAAATCCTCCCAATGATCTTTCTTCGCTTTCTCTCTTGAAGGAAATGAATTGTCCAAACTATAGAGTCTAGGAAAGCAAGTTGGTAGTAAAGTGAGGAGGTAGGAGCATTTATGGGAGAAAGCATACCGGAATTTATGAACTCAAGATCACATATTCTGTTTGCGGATGTACGTATATCCGTACGGACGGACAAGCGGACGTATGTTTTTTTGAAACTGCCTGAGTTTAGTTTAGGTCTAGAATAAATGAGATCGTACGTACGTACATAGAATAGAATAGATGGAAAATCTAAGGAGCTTAAGTCTAGTGCCGTACCAACTGTCGCACACAAGAAACAAAAATGATATGTACGTTCTTAGGAACAAAACTGGGCTTCTTTTCTCCTTACTCTCAAACTTCGTCTTTTAAAACATTCACCGTATGTAGTCATACGTAACTTTTAGAAACTAGAATCTACTGCGTACCCTGTGACCACAGTAAAGGCCTGGAACCCGTGTGAAGAAGAAGATTCTGTGTCAGCCAAAGAGAAATTTACTACTACAGGTTGGGAGGTATAGTTTCTGTTGATGAGAAAAGAAAGTAAAGTAGATCCTTTTTTCTCTTTTACTTTCTCCCATGTCTTGTACTCTATATGGAGATATGAGACTGGACGTAGTTACATATGTACGTAATGTCCGTTTGTATGTAATACTTTCCCATGTCCGTGTGTGTGAAAGTCAATCTCTTGTAAAAGTTTTGGAATGAATGATGAAAAGTCGGTTCAGGTTCTCGCCGTGTGTCAATTTTCACTTTGGAAAGGACCAAGGAATAGGAGAGGATGATGGAATGTAATGGAAAGACTTTTTCCACGGATATTGGATACCAACGAATTTTGTGTTGGTCGTGTTCACAGTGAAATAGAATTTGAGAAAAAAAAACGGGGAAATACAGAAAACCATAGCCCGAGTCTTTTACTTTCTCCATTCATTCAAATGGAGAGTGAAAGTAAAAGGGTGGTTCCTTTATTTTACAAAAGTAGAAATGGACCCACTCAGCATTCATCAAAAGCAAGAAATCACGAAGGGGTATATTTCATTCAGCACTAATTAATCCTTCGTGTATTTCAGCAAATATTAAAGGTGTGATTAGACATAGCAAATAGGAAACAAAAACAGACGGCACACCCTTTTTGAAAATCTTGAAAGCGAGAGCGGAGTGCGAATGATCCGAGACTGGCATCAATAGGTGTTAATAAATTGGGAGAAAATCTTGCCTCAATAGAACACTTCAGAATACATAAGGCACTCCACAATAAAACGCACAGTTGAGTAGAGTAGATTCGTACCTACTATGTATTTCCGCGAGGATATCTTCTACTGCCAAAAACCTCTCAAGCCTTAGAAACCAAACCATCTTCTCCCTCTCATAATGAATACTCATTGTCCATGCTCAAAAAAACGAGACATGCTCATTAGTTTTCCTTCTAAGTTTGAGTCCTTGATCGAAGATCCCTATTGTCGTTACCACGATACCATCCTAGATTTCCAAGTTTTTGGAATCAATCTTCTCAAAATGGAAATTTTGTATAGCGTCATGAGGTTTCCGATTGATCTTTACTTTTATGTCTCTGTTTTTTAGTCATTTGCTCTACAATGCAAGTGCATCTACTCCATTGTACCACATCTGTGCTAAGTTAAAGTACTGGAAATAAAGACACCATCCATTGCCAAAAATTCGTCGCAAAATATATACCGTTATACTCAAACCATGATACAGTGGGTCATAGACAGCGCCGTAATCAATTTTGCTTGCACGATAAATGATTAAAATAATGCATGGTGTGCACAAATGCGCAATTAGTCGGTGTAACCCCATATGTTCGGACCAGTCCGGCGTATCTAAATCTTTTACAAAATTTCTCGTTTCTATTCCTCGTTCTGCAGAAAACCCTTACCTATACAACTATTCTACTTTCTATTGATTTTGGTTCCTGTCCCACAAATGGATACGTCCAGGCTTTACTTCTATATGGCTGGATTGTAGAGGGTGTTTCAAAAAAATATCCACCCGAAAATGGAACAATTGGAAATACATATTGTAGTGAAAACGATGCATGATCAAGCGGAATTTTAAGCTAAATCAACTCAAGATCTCTTCTAAAATAATATTATTTTACCTCAGAATTTTTAAACACTGCCTGCCAGCGTTATTTGCAAGGTCTACAAATTCTAGACTAAATTATTTCTCTAGAAGTATATTCACAATGGACTTAATAAATCCAGTAAGGAGAATGCGTAAAAATTGGTCGCATATTATTGTAGAGAAATAAGTTTTAATATCAGTGTTGACAGATTGGAGCGGTTAAAATTTTCATGAACCCCCCTTTACATTCGAGTCTGAATATTTTTGGCCGAACTGAAATGTAAGGCTCAACGATACATAATATATCCTATCGTTGGGAAGCGGACAATGGATATATCCAAATAGGTAGTACTGTGGACCAAGTAGCCAAGTTTGGTCGTAATATTAAGTTATATTTGTATGGTGGGCTCTGGTGCCCGAGGTCTGACGCATTCCGCTCCTAGCACAGTAAGGGTTTCCTGGTAGCCCAAGATGACCCATCAATAGAGTTGCATGGTCCCTATTGCGGTTTGAGTGAAAGTTGGGCCCGGTGAGTGTTGGCCATAACAGGAAACACATCTGTGGCGTCCGTGTGCTGTCGAAACGTTGTTTCTCTCTTAACTGCTGGAGCCCATCTGGAACGTACATTATTGACCATCCAGGATACGATGAAAGGGCCATATCTGACCATTCCACAAAAAAACTTGAAGATCCCTCTTCCAAAAGAGCCCCTGGTTCTGAGTGGAGGGAAACAAGGATTTTCAATGTTGAACATAACCCTCGAGGACGACTTGATAACCGCTCCGAATAATATCCACACTCTCTACCATACCTCACATCTGGAGAAAGGACAGAGTAGCAGTAGCAGTAGGAGTAGCGAGTAGAGTTGGTTCAATTTGCTACAATATTATTCTTCTAGCGGTGTGGAGAAGGAGACTAGAAGACTAGTATTCTATTGTACTTTCTCTGTTGGTCATACGGGCTCTGAGTCTGAGTCCGGGTATTTTATCCCCAACATAGGGGAAGGTTGATCATGAGAGTGAAGTGAAAGTGAGGGGAAAGCATACAGTAACCAGAACACCTACAAAGTAACAAGATCGATCAGATCTCCAACAGTACAACTCTACGCGTCCTTTCCCTCGTGTCTGTCCATTTTCAACATTTTCCAACTAATGGGAAGACTCTGGACATACAAGGAACGGTATTTGAATGTTTTGATGTCGTAAAATTCTTTTTGTTTCTCATTGGTACAGGTTGTCCTTACCGTATCCCTATATCGCGGGTAAATCATCGGATCTCTCAAGAGAATGTGTACGAAGTATATTTTTTAAAATCTCTAACGATGAACTGAAATTCTAAAAATGATCTCATTGAAGGCCAAATTATTTCTGGATTTTCACTCAAATACTACTCCGTTGTGAGGAGTAGTGAACTGACTGCATTGGATTCATGCAGTCATGCATCCATTCGAACCACCACAACCGACTAACTCTCATGTCACTTCGACCCGACAAGAATATCAATAGACAGGTCACTCTGAACACACCAGTCCTCACATTCACTCAAGTCTCCGCTGGCCTCCTGGCCTGCCTGGTTCCATCCATACTATGAACGAACGCATTCAATTCATTTCATCCGTCAGACATTTCATTGACCAATCGTCGCAACCTAGACGGAGGAATCGACATTTTGTGCACGTGATTCTTCTATCCTTACTTTGTGTGTGGAGAAAAATTAATATTATAGGCCTAAATATAGGAAATCGAGTGGAGAATGCAGTTACGTCCGCATTCCCACCATGCGTCTTTCTATTTCTGTGCAGATGACATTCGTCCAAAGCGCGTATTAATGTTTTTACAATAAATCTATAGGCGTAGGTCACCAACCGACACGGATCATCATCTTAGCGACGCGGCAAGGACTAAAGTTCCGCATCGGATAGGATCGAAGAAAATCTATCCGACAAGATTTTGGATCGGATCGAGTCATGACCATTCGGATCACGGATCGAATAAAAAAAACTTATCTCACTCAGCGTCGGATCGGATCAGAATCATTCGGATTACGGATCGGATCGGATTGAAAAATTTTGATCCGAACGGAAGTCAGAACGGATCGGATCAAGGACAAATCCGACTCGATCCGATCCGTGCTGAACACTAGCAAGGGCAACCAGTATTACTACGCTACAACGGAGTTACTATTTTTGTTTCTTATTTTAGCCAAATTGGATCAAGTGAAGCCGAAAACAAAAAATGTACATACGTCTACCTGAAATATAAGTCATCTCTCGTAGTAACCTTAAAGAAGGTGGCTCAGGATGCACTCGTCTATGGACACACATGCTCTTTGAAGCAAAGAACTTACAAGAAACAAAAGTCCCTGTTGGTATCACATACTCCTGAAAGTGGAACTGATTTGAATACACAGAGGACGCAACGTTCACGGGTGTTTCTTCAAGTAATGCGCGTTCGGCATTAAATTGGATTTGGATAAAGAAGCTGTAAAGATTCCACAAATTCTGGAAATGCATTTGGCAAATTATGCTGAACGTTTCATTCCAATCTGTCAAAAACTCATTAGTGGATTAGAATTTGAATCAATTAATCGAACAATGTCATTACTTGTGAAAAGGACATGCAAATTATGTACATGTCTGAGTTTCTCCAATTTCTGATATCGCTAATCGTCAAGAAAAAAGGAAGGAATCGTTTTCAAATTTTTAGCACCATGCGAATGTTCAATGCTTAAAAAGCGCCCTCGTAGAGTCAGAGAAATAAAAAGACAGGATTTTGGGATGGGAAAGTAGTCTGACGGAATTTGCTTTGTTTTCTTTTAAAAAGAGAGGAAAAGCGACTGGTAAAAGTGCCTAGACACGAAAAGTCTATTCTTGAACTAACATAGATTTGTACATCCATGCATGGGAGCTAAAAATATTCTATCCCTTGATTCAGAAACCTGAAACCCACATTTTACTTAAATTTCTCTCCCTTAAATCATTCGGAAGAGCAACGGAGCGGGGGCCATAGATCCTGTTTACTTTCTGTAATATTTCATCCTGTATTTCCCACACACTAGAGGAATGGAATCTTGAGACCACATTACCCATGTATGCTCTCGTATGTAGTACCTGTGCTATGCACACATGTAAGTAAATACTTATCTGCATTTCCATCACCGTCGATTCTTGGCATTTTATAAATGGCGGACATGGGTCTTGAAACGGAAGGAGTGAGAATAAAGTGAAAGACTGGAGAAAGTCGGCAGTGTGGATGCAGTTCATTGCAGTTCCGACAAAGTGCATTGCTCTACTCTGCTCTGCACTGCAGTCATGCAATTACATTATCAGTCTGGTACTTTCCCCTAATGTTTCTCAGAATGAGAAAGTGAGACTGAGGGCCGTCAAGTGATGAACTCTGACAATTTCTCACCAAGTCCAAAAAACCTCTTGGTTGAGAAAATGAGGAGTTTGTGTCAGAGGACTGAAGCAAATGGATTCTCACCACATCAACATCCGTCCTTTTCTCATCATGAGGAAATTGGACAGGGCATGACTTGGCAAACTGTCTAGGCTTTCAGTCAGTGACAACGTATTACCCGATCAAATTTCTTTCAGAAAGGTACATCCTCAATACACCAAACAATTTTCGTCCCACATATTACTTTTTTGTGTACGCCACTGATCTGAATGTGAAGAATTGTCCAGAAATTGCGGACTACACTTTTGTATTTGTTGAATTGAGCTAAGACTTGAAAGAAAAAATATTCTAGATAGTGGAACCGGTAATAGTGGAATCGTAAAGTACAATCAAGCTATTCAGACTAAGCTCGCGAAACGATTTCCAAAATTGGAACACATGCATTAGTTTCAGAGGAAAACAGACTATTCACGGAATTGTACTTATTTCGATTTCTACAAATTCAACGACAGAGGATTAACAAAAAAATCGGACTGGGCAATTCTGCAGTCGATTCAAAAATTTTGAGCTAATGCTTGAGGTTCTCCCGAGTTGAATGAAGATATGATTCACGAAATTGGCCGATCAGTGTTATTTTAGAAGTCGTTTCGCGAAATTGAGTGCTATTCTTTGGTTTCATATTTTTCAGACACAGGCGTTGGGTGGAATGCCTCGGGTTTTGCTAATAGAAAGCGCTAGCCAACTACAGATGTAATCATTTCTAAAAAAAACGAGGGCATAGGGTACCGTAGTGAAAACTCGTGAGTACCACATTTTCTTTGATGAAAGTGGCGGGTTGAATATAATGGAGAGGTCACTGTACCATAGAGCAGCTGTAGTGGAGCACATTTTACAATTTGTGAAAGAAAAAAAAACTAAGAGTAGCCAGGCTCAAAAGTTGGACCCCTTGGGGGAAAAACTCTGGTTCTAGTCCTCCACTGCAACTAACCGCAACATGCTGCACCATCAATCTCTGTATTTACCCCAGGAGGCTTACTACACTCCAGCTAATGTAACAGGAGACGCAGACTCTAGTCAGGAACGCTGGAATTGTAATACATCTAAACCTTACTCACCTTATAGTATGTATGCAACTACCTAAGATTTAAGTATAATGTTCAAAGAAACTTACTTCCATGTGTGGCCTTAAGTTTTCAAACAACTCCTGCCTTTATTTTTCTTAGCTCTATCAGTAAAACTTTAAGGGAATTTAAGAAAAATAGTAGGCTGACGTTTTTTTAGTTTTCTCTCGTTTTTATCTCTTGAAATAAAAGAAGTGATTTAAATACTCAGCGAGATCTCTCTCTGACGAACTGAAAAAAAAGCACTAACGACACCAGACACAAACTTACCTCCTCTTTGAAGACAACTACTATGAAAGTGGAACTCTTTTCTTTGAACCAACTTTTCTTTTGAACAACTTGAAATCGGATACATTGGATACCTGTCTTTATTCTTACAACGCACGAACGGACCAACGATTAATGGAAACGAGAAAAAAACACGACATGGTCGTCGTACAATTTTTGGACCCTCACATGTTCGGAAACTCAAAAATAACAGAAGGACACACGGACGGACTGTCAACTTTGTTTGAAATTCTATGGTGAAATGTTTTTTTTTCTCCTTTAGAAGTGTATTTCCAGGCAGATAGTACCATTTCTCAAGAAAATGTCCGAGCGTCTAGGGTCTATGATCAACATACTGTCAGGCGAATACGTATTTTTAGCTTAGGCAACCGGATTTTTTATTTTGGTAGTTAATATTTGAAGAAAATGGCATGTATTTGGATATTTTTTTGATAAACGTGATATTATACTCCTTATACCACATACCTCTGGAGTTATGATCACGTCTACAACTACAGAATTGACACACGGAGAAAGTACAGACATAAATTCTTATAGTCTGATAATATTCTTTGACGCCGAGAGAGTTGATAGTTATGGAAGAATTTTCTTTTCCCCCTCCACGAATCTGACAGGCTGATAAAAACTTGATCCAATTTCTCATTTTCACATTCATCTATATCGCATATCGCAGAGAACTTGCTCAGTAAGCAGAAGCAGAGTGAGACTTGAAAAATCTTTGAAACTAATTTACTGGTTCCCCCTTACACATGGAGTCAATTCATATTTTTTGGGAAACTTTTTTTGTGTAGTTGGTAGTTGATGATTTCATCCGTTAAAAAAAAACTATCCGTATGGTTATATGTAGAAGGATAGTTTTTAGATCAAAACATTTCAAAAAATGATAAATGAAAGGGCTGAGGACGAGTTAACTTGTTATGGGAAGCCCTGGAGGATGGTAACGGGAATGGCGGTATTCATGGGAGCGGCGTCAGTGCAGTGGAACGCACTATGGGGGAATTGAACCGAGCCCACATTAATGCGGGTCATTAAGAAATGTTATTTGAAACTCTTCCAGGCTTAGGAAAGAATGTTCTCAAACCACCAACAAAAAGTCTTAGGAAACCTTTTTTTAAGTCGACTTCATTAGGAGTTTACGTACTCTCTTATGTATCTTTTGAAAGAGTGCTAGCTCTATTATGTAAGAGTTTTGGGGGGAAGATGACAGTCCAATCGTCTTCCACCCCAACTTAAGCTCTCCACTCCTCATGAAAGTTAAGCCACCCTGAATTAACTCAGACTTCATCATGGTCAGATATAAATGACTCCTCCATGTTCACTTAACGGAAGGATTTTGTAATCATTTTCATAGTTTCTTCCCTCACTGAATCATCTTCATTCCATATCTCATATCGCAACAGTTGGACATAGTTTTAAAATTAAAGTATCCGTCAAACTTTACTCCAAGCCTTCGAACCACAGCTCAAACTTTCAACAGTCAAACTCAATATTATACGCAAGTTTAAAATTAATCTAATTCCCGGGTAATTCTTACGCATTAGGCCAATTTGGAATTTGGTCGTACGAATCCGCTGAGGTTAACTTCAAAGTTGAACTTTGAAATTATAGTGAAGTATTCCGTTCTAATTTTAATTGAGATTTGACGTGAACGTACGGAAATAACTGAGTAGAAGCTCAATACTGTATTGATTCCGGCCAGGTCAGACAACACTAACTTTCACCACTTTCTCCATAAGACGCACCGGAGAAAGCGGTAAAAAACTGACTCCCAATATAGGAAATTTTGTTTTCAAATGTTGTTACACGCGTTCCAAGAACAAACGCGTAAATTTTTGTCGCATCCTATTCATTAAAATATATTCATGTCCAAACCCTTGGTATAATTAAATTATGGACCTCCTGCTAGGTTGGCTCATCTGGCGAAGAGGGGAAATTATGGGCGGGTCTCCTTCCCCGTCCCGTTTCCTTCCCCCTTTCCCAAGATCATCGTGATGAATGGAGGGAAAAACTTTTAACAAATTGAAAATGCGTAGTAGAAATTAAAACTTGATAAACATGATTAAATTCAGCGGAAACCTTACAACATGTAGTGGCCACGGATTAGTATTAGTACGTTTGGCCTCGGCTTCATGGACATGGATCAGTTTTGTTTTGTTTTGTTTGAGCCAGAACCAGAACGTGAGGAAGAGATTAGCATGTCAGCGTGTGTGTGAGGATTGGTGTCAATGTTTAGTTTCTACCAGGATTTAGCGTTCACTATTTTCCTGGATATGCTTCGTACCATAAATGATTAACTTTTGGCTAGCTAGAGAGATATGTGTGGACTGGGTGTCCATTACCAGACTGGGTTCCACTATCTCTTCTAATGTGGTTTCATATTACACAGAGTGCGATAGAACATGAACTAGGATTACTTTTTGTCTTAAAAGAGTATGGAATCGGGGATATGGGAGTGGATCATTTCCGGTCAGTCTTCTCTCATAGTTTCTAGTCACGGCAAGGCAATCCATGGAAGTCAATGGACGTCACAGGATTACACAAACTCCGTTCATCCTTTGTCTTCATTAATCTCGTCTCCCCTTACACTTTCATGGATCAAAAATTCTAAACTACGTGGGGTATCCAATAAATTCATTTATTCAGTGTCAGAAATAATAATTGGGCTTAATAATAGTGGAAAGTGCGAACAGACATCACCGTATTCTCATTAGGAAAGGTTTTCACAAATTCAAACTGAATTATAGGATGGGAAAACCTTTATTAAGATTGTCTGTCGGAGGGATTGAACCCTTGTCAAAGCGAAGCGGAAAGGGCTATTTATACCACTAGAAGACAACACCGGTAACTCCTGTAATACCCATAGACCCAAATAAAAATCAATTAGATGAGTCACGAAGCCAAGAAAGCGAGTGAGGGCGAAAGCGAAAGTAACTCGCTTTCACCTTGCATGCCGACAGTGTATTTCTAACGGCCAAAAGGTTAGAGTTTTGGGGGTAGTACCTTCACAAAAGTTGTTCAGGACGCCAAGGACTACAACCTATAAAAATACCAGCCCTTTCCAACGGTGTACATTTTCCCATTAGGTTTGTGCTCCCTCCTTTAGCTTAGGCGTGTAAACTAAATGATTCCATCGGCACTAAAATTAGATTCATTTTACGTTATGTAACGTAAGGCAAATATTTGACACTTGGAGGGACTAGGAAGGTTCCTGACCTCCAGGACCTACTGTAGACAATGTTGACAACTAATTACAGGGGGAAGTTTTTCTATTTTAAACAGGCATTGCTTTACACACTCACACACTCTCACTCGTGACTGAGATTAGGAAATTCATTAGCAGACCAATTAATCAACTCCTCTGTCGAGCTCAAATCTGGATGTTCACTAGTTGGGTCGGGGTCCAAGTCCAAGTTAAAACCAGCCTAATCATAATGCGTGCGAGGAGAACACAGCAGGGGATTTTGGAAAACATGGAACGTTGGATTAGTTACGAGTTCCAAGGCCTAGTCATCAGTTCTCGTTAATTAAAAGTCAATTTAATTCGAGTTCCCTGGAACATCATAAACAAATACATAACTTAACCACACACACAATAAGTTTACTAATTCATATTTTACAAAGGGTGTAGAAATTCACATGATACACCCTATTTTATTGGAGCCATAAGGAATATTTTCACTTCCTGCCTTGTCTAATCCATTCTAATAATTGAGCATACATCATGTTGTATTACAGTCGTATCCGACTACCCTGCCCTGCCCTGCCTTCCCGAAAATAAATTGACCAACAAAAAGGAAGAGAAAATTGGAATTGGAATGATTGTAGTGTTGTGTGTATGTATTGTGCCAACTAAATCGTCAATCCGCGTCCTGGGCCAAGCCTTATCAGGAAATCCCAATATGAGCTTGTGGAAAATGTTTCGAATGCTTCCTAGTTTGGGACATTTCCTCTGAAAAGGGGACGGGGGGAATGAAAATAAATTGTTTCGATAGAAGTGAGTTGGAGCATGGCATTGCATTGAGGGCATTATCCCTTTTTACTCAATGTTAGAGTGACGTGGAGAGTGACTTGGTGAAAGCAGGAGTCCGGGGAAGTTTTTTTTTTATTTGAGAATTTTAAGATTAGAGACAATAATGGCCGTGGAATCGCATTAGAGACGGACGAAGAGGGATGAGACTCTGAGTTGGGAGCTAAAGTAGTCCTAGTCCTTCGTCCAAAAGAACAATGGGAGAAGAGCGACCAGGAAGGGAGTCAGGGCAAAGCAAACTCATGATCCTGGAATATGGATTTCCTCCAGGGCTTTCCTCCAGCAAAGACTTTCACTAGTCATCGTCAGACCCACCCAACTCAGGCTCGGAGCCACGGAGAAAGGATTTCTCGTCCATTGCACTGTACTTCAGGGTGGTTCACACGTTTTAACCCTTTGCTTACTTCATAATTATCCAAGTGAATTCCGAACCTGTATAGCAAGGTTGGGGGCTTTCTCCATCGTAGAAATACAGTATTTGATATAATGAAACACCCTGACTCTATTTGAACCGGGATATTTTCTCTACTTTCTCCGCGCGTTCTTATGGAGAAAGTGGAGAAAGTGACCTGACAGATTTGTTTATTAGAGCTCCAGGATTCTAATAGAGTAAATACGGTAGTCGACATGCCTTCATTCGACAAGAAATGTGTGATATCTATCAACTCAGGACAGAAATTAAGTCCGGAGTATAATCCCAATAATTATTTTTTACTTCTAAATTATCGCCCTTATTTGGAATTGTATTCGCATACGCTATTCTCTTAGATTGTCTTACATTCCAATATTAATTGCATTTATTGTAATTGAGATACTAAAATGCACATCTCTAAACTTGGAATTAAAAGAAATTGTGTTGAATATATAGAATTATTGTGAAGCACCCTGTGGACTAAAGGTTTCTTTGGTCTTGGAAGTCCTGAAGAAGAAGTCACTTTGACTGCCGCCGCCGTGGAGGATCCCGCCGCCGAGTATTTTTGGATGATATGGGGAAGTCGGAGTTGAAATATGGGAGTTGGGTCTCTAATGTGTCATGTCACGGACCAACTCTTTCTCCCAGCCTCCACACTATGCTACATTTCTGACGACGACGACTACTACGTCTGTCCATTCTCGATTTCATAGATAGATTCTGAGTCAAAATTAATTTGAGGCTATCATCATCTGCCCCATCATTCATGTTCAATTTCTCATCTCAGAACGATAATAGAGCCTTGTCCACCACCCAGTCCCAGGACTAAGCTTCTCTCTTTTCCTTACTACTTTCATCATCTCCGAACCAAGTAACAAATCCAACTCAAGGACCCGACTTCGACTTACCTTCTCTCACAATAGAACAGACTAATTTGATAAGGCCCAGAGATGCTCCTGTCCTGTCTCCACTCACTCTCTATTTCTTCCAATGAATGAATGAGTACAAGCAAATATTTTGAATGGGGCCGGACCTAGTGGCTTTCCCTTTTGATTGAGTGCCTATCTTTCTAATAGACAAATCTTTGACAATTTCTAATTTAAAACATTCTTAGAAGAGAATAAATATAGAGTAATATGATAAAAAGACACTAAACTTGTTATCTATCCTGTGTTCTGGTGTGACAGATTTCAGACAACACACATTCTTTGTCAAATCATGGTTTATTGTCTATTTCTACGAGGGAGAACGCCCACAACTCTGCCAAGCATGGTCAGAATGCACCTCGTTTTGACGTTCGTACATCTATAAAATCGCCTGAGCCATGAAATTACTAATGCATTTCATAAATTAATTAGCTTTCAAAACAATTGAAAAAAACGTGAACGCTCTAAACAAAAAAGTCAATAAATACTTGCAGCGAATTTTTTACGAAACGTCTTTCCTTCAAAATATGAACTTGCCATAAACAAAGTTCGTTCCTATTGGAAAACTGTAAAACTTTTAACAAATATTTGTAAAAAGTTCAACATTTTTCTGGGTTTTCCACCTACAATAACGGAGGGAGTAGTCGTATTGTTGGTACTTCAATATTTTATTCCCAATAGGGTTTTGTTAGAAGTTTTGACGTGACCAAAATACAAGACCAAGGATACTCCTATTTATCCTAGTGGTAAATTAAAAAGTCAAAATTCCAATTGTAAAGGGCAGGAAATATACATGGGGGCGTCTTTTCCCCAGGTGCAAGTTAATATTAATGTCTTCATTTGAGTCTTTTGATTCAGCCAGTCAGTCAGTGTCTAATTTTTTTTGAAGATTGAGTGAAAGAGATGATGAGGCTTTCACTTTCACCACAGATTGCATAAATTGGATTTGGATTTGTAGCCGGTGAGAAGATAAAAGTGAAGAGCAGAACTCATCCGAGTCCCACCTCTAATCCGCGAGCAACACTTTGGATCTAACGAAGCTTCGAAGATGAGAAGAATCATTATTTGTCCGACTCGAGAGAGAGAAAAAAGAAGGAAAACGGGAGAATTTTTTCTCCTACTTCTGTCTCCCGATTCCTTTCCACTTCATTCTCGACTATATCTCCAAATATATATGTTCTGGGTCATGTATACATACAGTGTTGTTAATATTACATATTTAGCCTTATTTTCTTGCTTTCTCATATTGTTCGTTGTAATATTTCTGCACATCCAGCTTATTTTCAATTTGAAATTACGGTATACTTTATTTTAGGATGAATTGTGGATTCATTGCCAATATTTAACTGAAATCTCTATTTTATGCCACACGACCTATGCTAACTTCCGGAGAAAATTGGTACACGGTCACTTTGACAAATGGGTTTTGGTGAATTCCAATCCAAATTGACTATATTGGTATTAAGAAAATTCACAACAATTTAATTCAACAGTCTTACCGAGAACTCTGTGTAAATGACTTAGATGAAATGGAAATGGCCTGAATGTACTTTTCACCGAAAACCCAAAATTATATGAAAAAATCAAAAAGTCCGGGAAACGCAGTTTGAATTGTTCACCTGAAGGAGAAAATCTCTGTTCAGGTTAGATTTTAATTCGCAATAACTATTTCCTAGTGAAAACGAGTACTCCCTCACTTTGGGTTTTTACGGTAACATACTATATGTATGTACATAGCCTAGGACACATATATGGAACTGGTAAAAAAAGAGAAGCTGAGTTGGGAGCTCCCGGAGGCACAAAAACTGAAGATTTGTCTACTCAGTTACTTTCTCTTTGGAATCCTCGTATGCAGTTGTAGGTCGGTCTCATCCAACAATGAGTTTTTTCACGACTCAAATAACGTACCTACATTCCTAGTACGGAGCAAACCAGATCGTTTTTAGATCCTTAGCCATCCTATGCTATAAGGTATTCTTCTCCCAAGTGAGGTTTTTTTCTTCTTTACTTTTTCCCAGTCGTACACCTAATCCATCATTTGAGCCGCGAGTCGGGTTAAATGATACGACGACTATGTCTGTCTACATTTCTTCCCATGGAGCATTACATAGGAACTCAGACTCACTCACAAGCATGGATTTTGAATCATCCCAACCAAGCACCAATTGAGTTAGACAAGATTCAACATGGCCAAATATTTTTCAAATCCCCAACCCAAATTTTCTTTCTCTTTTTACGTAGCCGAACTAAACAGAGTACATATTGCATTGTGATCCTGATGGGATTTACATTGAGCGCGGACGTGAGGCAATAGGAATTCAAAACATGAGTGAAGGAATGGCCTGAAGCAGTCTAATGTTTCTAACAAATAAAGATATAACATGTGTACACATCCCAACTCGGAGAAGGTCTTTGTACCTGGTGGATACATACATAATGTTAAGAAAAAAAAATACTTGAAATTGTGGAGAAATCGGTCCTGGTTCACACGAGCGAACGACAGGACCAGAAAGAAACGACACACTCCACGCACCTGACATCCCATGCTCCAGGTGGTACAGGAGGACAGAAAAGCGCATTCGAAAAAAGAATTCTTCCTAAATCCCGTCTTTCACTCGTAGTCCACGTTCCCAACTCAACTGCATAATTTATATTTCTAGCTCCTTAGTTGGGAGTTTGGAGAAAGTAGCGGGCGGGGGAAAGTAGAAGACGAAAGAATCTGGACTCACCAATCAGTAGTCTTTGGGTCATCGTTGAACTCCTATGTAGAACTGTCAACCTGGGCCTTCCAGACCTCCATTGCCCTTGGAAAGTACTAAATCCTTATGTACTGTTACTTATGCCCTTCAAGTCTACCTTCTTCGATGTCGAAAAAAAAAGTTTTGGAGTCCAGGGAAACTACTCAAGTGTTTGGCTAGGAGGAAAGCACTCCTCCGGGTGCTTTTTCGCACCAACCGGACACTTTCTCACCGTTACAACCCCATTCCTGTCCACCAAATAGGTCCTCCAACCTGGGCTTTTACTCCTGTCCTCCCCGTCCTGTCTTGTCTACCTTTAATGCATTCAAGGCCAATGGCCTCTCAAATTTCCCCGTCTGTCCAACTTAACTGTACTGTACTGTACGACCGGCGTCACTACTATTACTGCACTTGGATCTGTAATTTATTTCCTTAAATTCGTCAATGGTTGTTCCTGTTACTAACACTTTGAACGTCGTTGAGGTTGTGGCTAACACATGAATAAAATACTCACAACTCCCTTCCACCGCCAACCCGGACCCGTCCCCGCTAATATTTTTGATCGGGATTTATGGACTTTCTTTCGTTTCCAATTATGATTCTTCTCTCCTTTGGGTTTCACGTAGTGAGACCAACGGACGGTGGAACTCTAGGCGGGGAGGGTCGCCATGAAGTTTTTTAAAGTAATATTAACGTTTGTTCAAAGTTGGTTCGTTTCTTACTTCGTTTGCCAGATTATGAACTACTCGCACTCGTAGTCGTAGTTCATAACCCGGTCGGCATAAGAATGTGATAATGCAGGGCTGGAGAAAGTGTGGAGAAAGTCGGAGTTCACTTTCACCAGATTCAAAACACTTTACAAGATTTAGTGGGGTTTAACAAAGGAGTGTGGTGCTAAGTAATTCGTGCCATTGAACTCTGCCCGTGGAACCCACCACGTTTTTAGTGAATAATGTAGTGTAGTAGTGTTCAGATTGAGTTTCAGTTTTTGTAGCAGTTTATGTGGGGTGTCTTATGTACGGAAGGGTCCGAGAAGTGAAAGTAAATGCTTCCGTTTGTTCCGAGGTTTCGGTTTCGGTTTTTTCGGAGAAAGTACGAAAGACTTGACTGGTTCGGATGGAGAGCAAAGTAAGACTGACGATGGAGCGATCGAAGAGGAAAGTTTGTGTGTGGAAAAGAGCTTGGCTTGGGTCTGGTCGGACGGTGAAAGGGCGATTTCTCTACAGCACATCCGCAAAACAGAGAACTAACATTGATCTCAAGATTTGCACATGCTGGAAATGTGGAATGAGCTCTTTCTTCTTTTTTTTCCTTTCTCTCTCTCTTTTCCAACAAAATTTTTGGGATGCTGACTGAGAAAGGAGAAACTCACAAAAGCCGCAATACCAAAAAAAAGTAAAAGTTCTTTTCAACTTCAAATGTCTCATCTCCTCAGATCAAATTCCATCTCAAATTGATTACCTCTTGTTCGATGTCTTTACTCACAACCAAACGGAGGTGTTAGACTGACCAGAAAAAATAAATTAATCAAGTAGTTGTGGACTTTGTAAATTAATTCTAAATTACTTCGGAATCCAATACCCTGGTCTTGTGAGAGATTTCATTTACCTTAATCTTGGAATTGGAATTCATTCAGAATAGATTCATCCCATCAAGATGATTCGTATGTGTCGTCCGGAATCGGATTACTCCAAATATATGTTCGACTTTTTATTTCCCCGAGGAATAAGACATGCATTTTAAGTTAATTCCGAATAGTTGTACAGAGTACAAAGTCTAGAAAAAGTAATTGAATATTACTATGTATTTCTTCCGAGTTTCAAATTTCGGATTAGACCTTAGGTCAATGAAGAAGGGAATAGAATTTGTTCATTCTAAGGGCTTGAACCAAAATATTATTTCCATTTTATCTGAAAATCTGTTATTATTTCATGCTCCACTCCCACTTGTACAATTCCAGCCGGTGTCAATAGAAATGATATTTGAGCTTACGCAAAAAGACAATATTCTAAAACAACTTGCTGGTGCTTAGAGAGCATGTAAGTGTTGGGTGTGCTAGAAATTTGAGAAAACCCATAGATCAAAGTTATGTTGTCAGGTGGATTTAGATTCGATGTCAAAGAATTGTAATTTGAAACTTATTCTATTCCGCAAGTGACGACAAGGGTACTTGACAAAAGATTTATTTATGAATATTCCATGACATTGATAAATAGGTAATACTATTTTCAGATTGAACTCTTTTTTTCAAACACGAGGAAGACAACATGTATCTAACAATTTTAATAATAATAGTGTATAACAAAACGTTATGTAATACTTCCACATCAATATTTTACCGTATTATATACTCGACTATACAAATTCAATACAATAACGCATTGAACTTATCTGCTGAAGGTTTTTTTCCGAAACACTCATATTATTTATTTTTCAGTTTAGGGGTCAATAGGTTAAACATTCCAATTTCGCTTTGCCAGCATAGAACCCGTTTTCATTTGAATCAATTATTTTATGCTGAGAAATAATTGTGAGACAATTTAATTAAACTCTACAATATCAAACGGCACCAGGGCTCTTATTGGGTTTTTACTGTAGTTTTACCAAAATAACTATTGAGTCCCATTCTGGTAGGGTCCTTGTAATTCCAATAGTCAATGGTATGAAGAAACCCTTGTGGCCTCATGCCTGACTTTTACTTTTCCACCTTTGAGTGAAAGTCTTTGAGGGTACTTTCACGGTTTCTCGAAAGTTGGTGTGGAATTCACTTAAATTGAAAAGTAAGGGAAAGCAATTTAGCGGTGAGTCTGAAGACGTAAGGATAGAGCATATATCACATTCCAGTTCACAAATATTGGAAACAATTATTCAACTTAAATTCACCACACTAAGGACTCCCTGTTCACTCGGTCAGAATCGATACATTCTTCTGGCCATGTGTACACTTTCCCAAAAACTAACCCATTGAAGAACTTGACAGGTGGCAAATGAGTTGTATGGTTGTGAGTGGATTTTGTGGAAAGAGAGAGAGAGAGAGAGAGAGAAAAGAAGATGTGAAGGAATGGAAATGAATCTAATTCTTTTCCTCATGATTCCAGGTACTTGTGGGTGGAAGTGTGAAAGACAGACAGAGTGGGCCAAAAATAATGTCGTCTTTGATTGACGAAATTAAGTTCAGATTTCCATTTCTGAAGTATGGTCATGACAAAAAATTTAAAACAGGGAATATTACATAATAATAAGAATTAGTACAAATATGCTCTAAATGGCTTCAAACTTATAGAGCCTTCCTTATATTGAACTAATTTTGGAGAGTTCTTATAGATCGAAATACGTACAAAAAGTGAACTGTATTGTTGTTTGAACAATAACTTTCGCGGTTCATGCTAAATTGCCTAAAATTCTAGCCACGGCGAATTTACTAGCTGGTATTGATTTGGGTTCAATGAGCTGGAATATTTCTTTTGATCCACCTTGTGTACATCCATGGTTGGATTTTCAACGTACTTTCTCCACAAGTTTTCCTTTAAAGAGATGACTAAGCCACCGTTTCCCCCTGAAAAGAACGCAAATCATGGACCAAATCTTTCTTTCAATTATTTATCAGCATTCTTTCTTCTCCTTCTTTTTTTCTTTTTTGTCTTTCATACCACAATCCCAAACCTAAGCTCATCAGACGAACGCTTCTGTACTCTACATTTACTGATAAGTCTCCATAACTCATCGTTACTTACCTGCTATGCAGCCGTGGAGAAAAGTAGAGGTTGTGAAGGACGTAAATATAGACGTCCGTACGTACGTACATACGTGCGTGCATGGGACCATCGAACCCGTAAAAACTAAAGGAAGGAAGAAAAAAGAAAGTAGAAAAGTAGAAGTGAAAATTTTACCCAAAGCCCTTCGCTTCCTACTTTTTTTTTCTTCTTCATCTTACTTCCGTAAAAAAAAGAAGATTCCAGATTGGGGCTCTTCACACATCACTCTCTATATCGTTTGCCCTGGGTTGGCCAGGCCACGTCAAACTGTGAGAAGGAAATGAAATCAATCCATAGAGTCTATAAAAAGATTTTTTTGAAAAAAAAAATTTATGGGGAGAAAACCTTCATTTGATGCTATAAAATAAAGACTCGTCCATACTCTCCTTCGGCTTTATCGCTCCATCTCTATTCAAAGAGCTTTTGACCGTCGTAATGAAACTCGATTTATTTCCAGAGATGCGGGAACGAAGGAACGGACGCTTCTCTCTCTGTACTGTAGTGCCGACCGTAATTCTGGCTCCGGGATCCTCTCTAGGAATTTTCTCCAGAGTCTGTCCATCCATACCCAAAAGCACACTGTGTATCGTTCTTGTATTCCATTCCACATACCGTTGCATTTGACTGAATTCAACCAACACTAACCACCTCTCGCTTTGTTTTCCATTTCAACCTTTACTTTATCGAATGGAATCTTTGTAGAGTAGGATGGTGGTGGTCGTAGACGCAATAGTGGAGAAAATATGTATGTATGTATAATAGACCACTTCAAAGGAACCAAATGAAACACTAGTCACTCCAACTAGCCTGCTTCTTGGTCGTAGATTTAGTCAGGTGACATTTTCATTCCACAGCAAATAACCCTACCACCACCAATATCACCGCCGCCATTCTCTCCTTGTCTTTTGAATTTCAACTCAACTCTCCTTTCTCCACTTTCTCTCTGTCGTGGGTGATCCTCATTTTAAAGGAAAACCCGCCATTTCATCTCTCCATCCAAATAATCGAGGCTTTAGTCTTACAAGGAAACCAATTTTTATGTAAAACTTAAAAAAGCGTCCACAATTCGTTTCAAGTGTCCCGACTAGAGAAAACACCACACAGTCATTACGGCAAGTGGTAGGCCGATGGATCTGTCAGTATTATTTATGTTGTAGTACCTGACCTCTTGAACAACTTTTGTGAAGGATATACCCCGTAAAGTTTAACCATTTAGCCGCTGAAAATACAGGTACCAAAAGCGCTTTGTGACGTCATAAAAATCCGTGACCTATCCATGACGTCAGAACGTGCATGTGCCGAAAGGATAGATTTCTCGGTAATATTTTTATAAAAGTTGAAGGCCAAAAAAACTCAACGGCAACCACTTTAGTTTCCTTGTAAGACGTCTATGTGAGGTTTGCCTGTGTCCTTATTTCATCTAATAATTTAAATAAATAACTGTCACCCAAGCTCGGAACAACAGAAATAGAAACAGCCATTATTACTCCGCCAACCCTTTCTACGTGGAAAACACATACATTTTCTTCAATTCATTTACTCTTGTGAAACACGCAAAAATTAGGCCGTCCACATGTTCTTGCATTCTCTTCTGTCATGAAAATTTGAGGGATTGTGCATGCAAGGAAATTCAGCTTTCTCCACGCATTTAATATGTAGAGAGCGGGCACGAAACAAGGAACACGACACAATGTGTAGGGTCATGACCTATGAATTTCCTTTCGGTTTACCAAGAACAATTAGAATCAGCCAGATTGTCAGCGGCTTTGGCCAAAAATACATCGCGTAGGAAGTGTTTATATTTGAGCTCTGTATTTCACACGTCTTCATAGAAATATATAAAATTTATGCCGTTTCTTTCACCGTTACTTCAGTTTCCTAATACATTTTCCTCCAATCTTTCCCAGATACGACAGTTAATTCAAAAATACTTTCACTCATTTTTATCCCACGGGTCAGCGTCCGGATATTTTTGTCAGAACTTTCTGTATCATTCCAATTGACATATGGAAACTCATTCTAAAAGCAGCGAAAATTTATACGGAGAAACCCCGATTGTTTTAAGAAAATCATGGAATATTCTGAGAAATACTGATTGCGCCACCCTGCTGGGACAATGAATAGAATATTCATTTCCCACTTTATGTTGATCCGATTTCTGTACATTTGGTTGGATTGCATTACATTAAGCTCCGAATACCCGTGTTTCCTACTTATCTGGAATCAAGCACTCAACGACGCCGTACGCGTGGCACATGTATGTTATGTTTCCATGTACCGACAATCTTAATCGGTTGACAAGTAACAAATGGTGATGCACCGGTGCTTGAGTTTTGCTTGGGTAGGCACTATATGTATATAATATATAGTTTATTGAATCAAATAATGAACGTTATATGTGTGGATTTGTACATTGATACGATTAATTTCACCAAAACGTCTGTATACTGTGCTACATTTACTTCGTTAGCACTGCCTCGAATTTATTTCCATCGTCACGCACGGTTTTAAATGCTTTCCGTTACATGCATGAGTTATTAGAAAAAATGTCGAAGGGAACCCACGAAAGTTTTCTCCCGGGTCGAAAACGGAAATACAGCCTGGTTTAATTAGTCCAATCCTCCAAGGTGTGTTTGTATTCTGAACAATGGTGATTCAGAGTGAGTAGTGCGTATTACATACATATGTACTACAAATTAATTTAGAATTATTAGATAATAGTTCAAATTCTACTTTCGACCCAATAAATCTCAAAAGAAGTCCAATTTAGTTTGCAAAAGTGTTGCAAAATCATATGAATCATCTGAAACTCTACTTAGGGCATGGATAGGTCGTTCCACAAACATTTAAAAGTTCGAACACCTGAAATGAATTTCAAATACAATTTCTGTGACTCTGGTATATTGACTAAAAAGTGAATCAACCTAGAATAATGCTGCATTTGAAATTACCTGACTAATTAAATATTTGAATAAAATGATTCACACAATTTGAATGAATAGAGTCGTTAAAGTTGACTCGTCTAAATATATGAAACCTGTAGACTGTAGAGAAAATGTATGATTCTGATAAACAATTGCTGAGAAATCTACCTGGACATTTGACATCAATAAAGTGTAGGAATGATGGAAGTAGAAACAAATAGACAGACTAGTGGGATTCATAAACCTTGTATTGTTTACGACATCGTCGTCCTGATTTCGACTCCTGTCTACTACTTTAGTACCCCAATAATTCAAACTCGTTGTCGTCCTTCCTAGTAGTTTTGTTGAGCTTGACACACACAACGGGATGGAATGGAATTCAAATCCTTGTCCTTTTGTTTGCTCTCCTTTGCCAGGGCCAGGATCAAAATATGTGGCAACTGGCAAGTAGTGGTAATACACCCTGTCGTTCCTCGTCCTACTAGACATCAAATCCTTCGCTCTTCTCATAATTGTATTATGGGTCCCACAAAATCTCACTCCAGGTGGCAACGCTTTTCCAGACCAACTCACGTCACTAAAATAAATTACAATCAATACAACCCTTTACTTTCTCCAGCATGGGTCAGACCAAAAACTACAACTACGGAACCCATGTGAGGGAACACAAATAACGTCGTGTCATAATATGACACCGCAGGGTGACTTCGAAACTCCCACTACTAATTAATGGTGGTGAAACACTAAACTCGACCTGAGTACTTTTCTCCGCCCTCCATTCCATTTCATTCTATTGTCAAGACTTTTATTGAACTTGTAGTAGGATGAGGACGAGGACGACGACGAAACAAAAATAAATACAAGGTGTGTGTTAGAACAAGTTTAGATTCCAAAATTTATGCCTCCCCTGTACTCTTAGGACTAGGACGACGACTACTTTGCTCAGGCGGGTTGGCTAATGTGGAACATTGCATTTAATTAGTGGGTTATATATGTGTCTTGAGCAAGGACTGAGTCGACCGGGAAATTAGTTAACTTTCTCAGTCTTGGAGAGCTTGAGTGAAAAGTGGTTTGTTTGTTTAAGTGTCATTCGTTTATCTTGCGTGAAAAGACCTCAGCAACTTTCACTCTCGGTGAAAGTACCGAAGTGAAGTGAATTCTGTAAGAAAATTTAACCTAACCTGGTGGTGCGAGTAGCGGCTCTTCAAAACGCACAAATTTGTTTGTTTCCACTATTATTTCTTCACATTTTAAGGAAACATGTAACATGTACTAGTATGCTGAGTGTTATCGAAAATGTCCGTCCAAGTTTTCAGATGATTCAAAATTCAACCAGAGACACAGCCAAACTTCATTTCATGTTTTTAAATTATTTTGATTCGAAAGTCTTTGACTAAAAGCCTCCAAACTAGTAGTTACACATAATTTTGCAAATTTAGGATGTACAAATACATGATCTATACAGAAAATAGGAAGCTTCATATAAATGCCTGCTTAAATATTTATTTCTAGCCTTGTACGCTATTTGAAATATATGGTAATTGTGTAAAGCCATATCACAGGTCTAACACTTCCTCCATTTGATTTTAGTTGCCTTCTAGTAGCATCAACATGAGTATGTAAATTACAATAAATTGTAAACACATACATTCGCACAAGTTTTAAAATAATTAAATTAGTAGTTGAATCAGTATGCAGATGAGTCCAAGATCAAAACAGATTCTTCCTCAGACGTTAATGTTAAGAAAGTCTTGTTTTCTGTGACACCAATCCTTCTAATGAACTGCAATGGTATTGTAGGCCCAATTTAAATGTCTCATGACATGACATAGGGAATAAATAATGCAAGATTATTACCTAACCTAAGACGTCTTGGAAATTAGCTTCTAGAATATTTCCAGTCTCATTCATTTCGAATTTTGTCATGTGTCACGTGGTTGGGTCTTCACTATGTATTCCATTTGAGTAAGGTTTGTGGTCGTATGTGGCCAAACTGACAAAAAGGATGATTGTTTCATGAGATCGAAATCCTTCTTTCTTAGTAGTTGGTTGGTGGATGAGTCGGTCCAGTTTGGATGATCGAACTACCATATGTTTTATTGCCCGGAAATGGACTGGTCATTTGAGTTTGTTGAAGTGAAGAGTGTGCCGGATAACTCATCTTCATCATGTTCCTAGTCGCTTCCTTGTGTCAATGGCTTAGTTGTATCATTTCTCATCCTCCTATCCACATTTTTATCCGTAAATAAGCTCCAAACCTCGTTTTCTTTTTTTTCTCTCGAGAAAGTACACTTTCTCCACAAGATTTACTTTTTCTACCACCACAACCCTTGTACTTTGATAACGAGAGTGAAAGGAAAAGGCAAGAATGGAATGTTATTTTGTGTTTATAAGGAAATCTAGTAACTCATTCTGGGGATACGTAGAGCATGTCCCAACGGTTTGTAGTACGAGTCTAGCGTCTAGTGTCTAGAATCTAAAGTCTAGTCTCTCGTTTGTTCCTTCGTCCGGTTGTGGTGGTTAGTTTTGTTGGAATGGCGGTGAAGCATAGATAAGCATAATTTAGTCTTCGTCCTCCATTGTGTTCAAGGAATGTAATGTAGTAAGGAGGGTGCGGGGCGGACCATAAACATTGTATTCTAAGGCACTCTCCTCTCTATGGATGTGGATAATAATATCTCTCAAAATGTCTTTGTCTATATACTGGTAGTGGTTTTCTGGAGTAGTCGTCGTAGTCATGTAGCCAGGGGCAGCCAGGAAGTAGTAGGCAAGAGAGTGAAGGAGTGAAGGAGCTCATACGTACAGAGAATGAAATAATATCCAGGAGGAAAATGTCAAAAACATTCGTTCCTGTTGGCAGAGCAAAAAGCTCAGCAGAGCGTAAAATCAGGCAAAAAGACGAAAAAATATGGAATAAGTAAAAGTAGCTAAAGCTAAAGCTAAAGAAGGAGGAGAATGAAGAAGAAGGAGGAATGAAAATTCGCGGAAAAAAAAATACACCAATATCTGATACATAACATACCACTACGGCTACGTACATGGGTTGAGAAAACACATATAGAAATCTGAGTTGGAGTGCTACCACAAATCGTTCACTTATCTACGAGTACACCACAAGATCTATCTATGTGTATTCCACCACCGGGTCCATTGTTTGAATGAAGCATTACCAAACTCATATTACCGTTCTCCCATAAAAGGAAATGATGGCGACGAGCCGTACTAGAAAACTCCAGGTCCATTCGCCCTCCAGAAAGTCCGGCCGTCCGTCCGTCCGTTCCTCTCACTCCATCCAGTCCATACTCATGGACAAGAGTCAGGGGAAAACTTGGAGAAAGTCACTTTCTCCCGGAACTCAACTATCAGCCTGGAGCGAGAACTCTCGGTTCAAATAATCCGAGTTTGACCAATCTACTAAATCCACTTTTTATTTTTATTTTTTTGTCTTTTTGAGGTTGGTGGGTCAACGAGTGCAAAAGTACTGTACAAAGGTACAAAGGCTTAACCCAGTTCATGTTCGGTCACAAGGAAATCGCTGTTCTTGTCCGAACCATTTAGATACTAAAACTAAATAATAATTTTTAAATTTTCCATGTCAGGTGTACTCAACTGGAACCAACTTAGGACTACAATGATTAATAATGAGAAGTCAGAACTAATTTTATTAATTAATACTTGAAATTAATAATCCTGAACTTTTTACGTGAGAAGCGGTTACCTTGTGAGTGAGACAGGGATTGGAGGAGGTCAATCAAATTGATACATTGACTCAAATACTTTTTTGAATGGGGGATGTCAAAGACACACTTTCTTTTCTCCTTAAGTCATGTTAGATTTTCCTGATGCTGGTGGTGCTGGTACATTACACCCAGTCTCTTGAAAATGCACGAATGTTAAATATTACCAAGTTATTCCCAATTTTCAGCCTCACCACCTCTTCACATCTCTCCAGCATGGCCGTGAACCTCAACTCTCTTAGTCTCACTTTTAGGAGTGGAGATGCGGGTGAGAGAAAATTAAATTTCCTTCTTTCATGATGATGAATTCCTCACACATTACTCACTCGAGGTTTTGGCGGCGTCTGTACACTGTACTGTAGTTGAATGTCTGCCGCCTTTACTTTTGGTTGGGCGGTTCCGTAGTTGTATAACCCTGATTATCCGATCAGATAAAGAGAGGAATGAAAGGAAGCAAGAGTCAGAAGGTTTGATTATAGATCCAGACGACGTAAGTTAAGGTTCTCTAAAGAATAAATCCTCATGAACCTACAAGCTCTGGTCGTGTATTACGTATGTGTGTGTACATCATTTTTTAGCCCTACACGGGCATCAAATTAGGGTTTAATGGAGTAGCAACTTTATCTGCACCACTTTTACTGCCAAAACAACCCACATTTCTGGAAAGGACATTCTGGACTGGATTCCCTACTAAACTAAACTAAAACTAAACTAAAAGTTAAACTACTACTTTCCCTTATGTTATGTGCATAGACTTATTTACCCCCTGTGTGCTTTCCTTACCGACTCAGCCGTGAACCCACCAGATCTTTTCCACCTGACTTCCACTTAAGGGAAAATAGGACTAAAAGAATTGGGAAGTAGACTGGAGGTATTACATGGTCCTAGTCATCGTCCTAGTCCTCCAAGTACACAACCAATGGATGTGGAGAGAAAGAGAGAGACATGAGAACGAGGGTCCTAAACTTATTTGAAATTACGAGTTTTGTGGGTTCCGTGGTTTACTTGGTTGGGCTCGTTCAAGAAATTGGCTTTCACCAAGGCGGTGATAGGGCTTGACAGGAAATGAATTTGGTCTTCTTGGCTCCCGTCGCTTTCACCCAACCGACTTTCACTCTACTCCACCGCTACTTCGGCTCTTCCGGAATAAATCAGATTTTTAATCTGTTTTTTTTTCTAGAATTTATACATACATGGCCATGAATTCCCTGGTCGAGGAAGCGATGGAAGAAGTAAACAGTTTTTCAAACTCTATACATACGTAAGCGGATAGATTCCTTCCTCACTGTCACTGACACATCCCAAGACCTATATGTATGCAGGAAAGCATGACATGGAGTGCTCTGTGGCCCCATATGCAAAAATCCAAATCCCATTCACACCATTTCCCTTCTTCTACACCGTTCCCAGTCTTGTCATGTCGGTGACCTTTGTTAATAATTTGAATTTTCTCAGGTCTCCCTCGTAACGTTTATCTAATGTTAGACCAGTCCGCAGTCTTCCCCATTTTCTACTCTCATCTCTCTCCTTGTAAAATATCATCTGTTCCTTTTTGATATCTCCAAGGATAACTCCCACATTTCATTAAACTAATGCTCTATGCATACAGATCCTTCATCCATTCATCCGTGCAGGCTGTGCACGAAATATGTTTGAGTCCACGTGCATTTTAATATCTTGTGCATTTAATATATCCCTTCTGAATTCGTACTTCTCATTTTTGCAACTTTACTCGAATGGGCTTCTCTAACTGCATACCTTCAATATCAGTTCTTCAATACCTGCAAATTAAATATTGTCACAATGCACTGAATTTTACTTACGTAATGTTGCTCACGCTTAAACCTTTTTCCACCATTTCCCAAATACCATAAACCAACTCGTTAGGTTATTCGCTAACTAACCTTTGTTCAAATACTAATTTGAAGGTCGTTTTTTATTCGCCAGAAATTCGTAAAAATTTTGCCTGGTTCAACTTTCTATGACGTGAACATACAACTATGTCGAACTGTAATGCATGGAATGATGAAGTAAGTTGGCCGGGATTGAAAGTCTTGAATGTCGGATGGATCAGAGGAAAGTAGTACATATTCGTTTTAGCTGAGCTAGAGAGGCCGGTGTACAATGCGAATGCTCAGCAGGGTCCCAAATATGCATTCTGTATATGCCCTCTGGACCGGTATTAGACCCGATTTCTTACGTTTTTGGGCCAGGACACTATAGAACTTTAAAATTTGAACTTGAATTTCACTATTTTTTCGCTATCTTTAATAAAAGTTTGAGATATCGTTCCTCTAATTCCAAGTTGGTCAATTTTGTATAAAAATGCGAGACTGAACTCTGAATTGGACAATATCGGCTTAATGTGTACGTGTTCTTGCTCCGGCCCCTGGAGAGGGCCTAATAAAATAGTTGTAAACTAAGAAGAAGTCGTACGAAAAAATGTTTCGAGCATTGTCCGAAATTGATAATTGAAATTGAGGTTGGCCAGGGATTCAAATGGTAACAACAGTAGTAGTAACTAACAGTTAGTTATCTATTATAGGAATTTCGGAAA